>JAWZYV010011865.1:0-204850 GCA_038373885.1 Cheiracanthium punctorium | reverse complement strand
GAAATAGTAATACAAATTCTTACTATTGATCTTGCCTTCATTAGAGCAGTCGCAATAAAACAACTTAATAATCTGGTATTGGTATTTTACATTCTTATATTTGAAACTTACAAGCCATGGAAGAAATTGAGAAAAGTCCTAATTTTTGATGCAGATTGATAATTTAAAATTTTAATATTATAACAGCAAGAATAATATTTTGGAAATATTATGTATGTAATAAAATTACTTTTCCACTCTCTTTTCCTTTTCTAAACATGCTTGATACAAAATAGGTAAAATATGTTTACAATATTTCTTAAAAGTTAGTATTACATTTTACAATGTGTGCAATTTTGAAGAAATCAATTAGTATTTTTACTACAATCAATATTTGTAGTAGAGTAATATTAATAATCAATAACAATCTATCAACATTTGTAAATGTATTAAAATAAATTAATATACGTAATTTGTTGTAATTTGTATACATTTTTAGAAGTGTAATATTTAAGGTTTTTGACAGTTTTTGTAAAAAGGTTTTTGACAGCACAATTTAAACCATGGTTAAAACTGTCATGCACCAAAAACTTTAACCCTGATTTGAATGGTTGTTTTATTTCTAAATACTCTAATGAAGAAATATTGCATATTATGTTTGCATGAACATCTTTTCCTTTCAATAAAAATTAACTGATGAATTTGTACAGCTTTCTATCCTTGCGGTTACATATTATCTTTAAACAACTACTATTATATAGAATGCTGTTTGTTTGGTCATAGAAAATTCTATGACACACATTTCATCTAAAAATTAATAAATTAAATTTAAAACAGTATTACGACTGGTAGAAAACAAAGATTTTTTTTTTCATAAAAGTAACAGAATGGAATTAGGATTTATAGTTTCATATGTGATATAAATAATCTTGAATTGAAATAGAACTTTAAATTTTTGTAAGAAATTAAATGGTCCTACAATAAATTAAATTATTATGCTGATATTTCTTTTAAAATGATGCGAATCAAAGTTTTATCTTAAAAAAAAACCATTTTACCCAAAAAACCCTTGGGGCAGCAAATCTGACAACCCTGGTAGGGATGTCCGAGTGGATAAGACGTTCGAAATGGGAGGCGGCTGAAGTGTAAGATCCCGGATTCCGGCCTATAGCCAAGGCCAGTCTCGAAAGTACTATTCAAGATGGCCTTGCTATAGTGCGGTTGTCGATCTAACGGTCTGAAGTTTTGGGTGACTTCTCCAGATGTCGCGAGAAAACACGCTAGAACCCCTTAAAATGTCTCCGACCAAGGCACCCCCCCATCCTTAGTAGCTCATCCCTTGCGTATCTTTTCCATAATCCTACACAACTAAAAGAAAAAATAAATAAATAAAAAATCTGGAGTGACTCCACTGCGCTTACCGAATATTTGATATTTACCAAGCATATAAATAAATTTTGTTCAACTAAATCGGATCTAGTATTCAGGCACTAGTGCACTTAAAATGACTTAGGTGTATAAGAATACATTTTTCTAGCCCTGTAAAAACTGTAAGGCTTACACTCACTAAAATTTATGCGGTGTGTGAGACCTATAATATGTATATATAATTTGATGTAAATCGAATGCATCAATTAGACACTATAGCTCACTTGATATTAATTGCTTTCTTAGGCCGTAATACATAAGAATTACTTTCTGCAAGCCTGTGAACACATTAAAAGCTGAATCGGATGCATCCTATAGACACTATAGAGCACTTTCAGGAATTTCCGTCCATAGGCTATAATGTAAAAAAACACTCAATTGTTGCCCTGTCAAAAAACTATAAGTCCTATGTACAGCAAAATCTATACATGTTGTCTGATAGTGACCTATAATATACATACCCAATTTGAACTTCTTCGAATGCACCATTTAGACACTAGCTCATTTTAAATGATTTGCGTCCATAGGTCGTAATGTATAAGAATTATTTTTTGCAATTCCATCAGCAAACTATCAATTTTACACAAACCAAAATCTATGCAGATCATGTGACCGTGACCTTTTATAGACATGCCCAATTTGAGCTGAATTGAATGCACTGTTGAAACGCTAGCGCACTTTCAAGAATTTCCTCCCATAGGCCATAATGTAAAAGAAATCTTTTCGTAGCCCAGTTTAAAAAAAAAAAAAAAAAAAAAAAAACTATAAGTCCTATACACACCAAAATTAATAGCTATCTTTGCAACGGTGGTTTATAACATATATACCCAATTTGAGCTCAATCGAATGCACCGTTTAGGAGCTATCGTGTTCACTCACTCACACACCCACACACACCTCGTAAAAATAGCATAAATGAATTCAGAAGACCTCAAAACGTTTAAATACACCAAAATCTCGAATTCGAATTTTTCCTTACATGGTACTTTCCTTACATAGCACATGTTCCGGGAAAACAAACAAAAAAAATCAACCATTTAATTGCAGAAAAATTTCTCTTTGGACGAAAATGAAGAGTTTTGCTTCGCATGTTTAGAAGACAATGCCTCGTAGGCTGAAGAGCAGCAACTCCATTAACCCTTTAACGCGCGGTGTCCTCGCCGTGAGGACACGTTTTGACTGTTGCCAGTCACGAAGAATAGATTGAATTTCTATAAAAATAGTTGCGGGTGACACAGCTCCACGAGACTCCTTTACTTTTTAGCACGTCCTTTCCCGTATAAAAATGGTCACGATTATTTTTAACAGCACTGACATCTGCTGAAAAACGGAAGAATGCGAGAACAGCCGGATAGATTGCCCAATGCTGGAAAAAGGGCAGCCGCTGCCATCGCTCGACTTAACTACCAGCAAGGTGGCGGACGATCGAAACGTTCATCGCGTGCCACAGATCGAGAGACCCTTTTTTGACGACAGCTGGCTGTGTGCCGCACAGCCAGCTGTCGTCAAAAAAGGGTCTCTCGATCTGTGGCACGCGATGAACGTTTCGATCGTCCGCCATCTTGCTGGTAGTTAAGTCCAGCGATGGCAACGGCTGCCCTTTTTCCAGCATTGGGAAAGGGTTGCGCCTCAAAGGGTTTTAAATGCAAGGGAGAATTGAGTGAATTTGTAGTGTGCCAATATAACAATGAGTTGTTTTTTCCCGGAACTGCGATTCTAAATTATGCGTCATTCCACGCAGTTCCCCGAATCTTTTTTCGTCAAATTTTGCTAAATCGAATAACACTTTCTCGAAAGCAACAATTTCAGCTTTTTATTTTACTTAATACGTTTTTCTGAGACATTTTTTAATGATTTTAGCACTTATTTCATCGATTTTAGAGACAGGCGAACGTAAACATGCTCGACTTTGAAAGTGTTGTTTCTTTTTCTTTTTTTAATAACTCTCTTTTTCATATTTTACTCTATCAATTTGCAATATGTTGAAAAAGTTTTCTTTTTTCAAAGACCTTTCCAAAGATGATCCTATTAACCAAATTCTTCCTTAAATGAAAGTTATGCGGGCAGGGCGTGTCCAACCCTGATCCTCCCTTATGTATGTATAAAGTTATAAGTAGTCTAATTCCTTTTTAAAAGTTCGACAAAAATGTTTTCAATAAATAAAATGTTAAATGCAAATATAAGGACATAACCTTAGTCATTTATTGTCTGAGATAGAAAAAATCATTAAAGAGAATAAATAAATCTAAGAAACAATAATAATGAAGCTCCATATTTTCACCTAAGCACTGGAATGCATATCTGATGAATCTTTATTTTGAAATGCTTTATAAAGAAAAGAAAAATTTATCCAACATCATTGTTTTAAGAAAGACAATAAAAATATCTTTATTGCGCTGCGCAAAATTTTACCACAAATGAGACTTCTTTGAGGGAGGCAAGAAAAGAGGGAAGATACATTTTATAAACAATTCTTTATCATCTCTTTATAGTCAAGCCGTTCCATATTTCTGTCCAAATTTAGAATGCTTCCCTGTAATAACTTTTATTGGTTACTATGCACTTCATTGTTTTCCTGATATCCTCACAAATATGTACTTTTCCATTGCCCTATTTTTGAGATTAAAAGAAAGTATGTTTTACTCTCTGTGTTCTCATTTTGTCAGCAGATAAGAAAAATAGCACGAATTCGGAGGTCGATGACACACTGATGTTAATCCTTCAAAGATTTTCATGAAAATAATTTTTCGGCAAAATGTAACTTAAGGATTACTTTCAGCTATGTTTGATTTCAGTTTGATGAAATCTACGACACTCCACATCAAATCATAAAACTAATTAAGGAAAATTCTTCATCAGGGCGGTTTTTGATACCTGGACGATTTTTGATAAATTATTGATGCCATCCTTGAATTATACGGTATAAATTTGGATGAGTGAGTTCTTCCTCAAGACAACTCCAACAGCTTCCGCTCATGTGGAGTAGTAGCTTAAGAACCATTTTATCATGTCTTGGGACCGGGTTCGATTCCGTAATTCGGCTCGGGTGTTAAATTGTCCGTCCCTTCATAGGGGGTATTGGGTACTCCCATAGTAAAATGACCAGTAATTTGGACCGTAATATTGACGAATGTTTGATGAGCAAGTGCCTGGCCTTTGGTGGAAAAAAAAAAAAAAAACTCCAACATCTTGCAAGCTTTGCTAGTGCCATTTTGAATTATAACGATATATTTGAAGGATTTATTAACCGAGTTAATGAAGGAATTCCTATGTTAGTTTCAAATTAGTCTTTTCAAAACTAGAAGGGTTATTATACTGATAAGAAGCAGATTTGTGTTTTGTTGTGGTATGGCACTGCTACACAAGCCTGGCTATATGCCAAGGATGGGGGGTGCCTTGGTCAAAGAACTTTCTAAGAGGGTTCTAACGCGTATTCAGGTTACATCTGGAAAAAACCAACCAAACTTCAAGATCGTTATATCGATAGCTGCGTATCAGACCCGAACCCGGAATGGCTCCTTTCGGGGGCCCTCGGTTAGACATTGAAAAGGGTCCCCTTACTGAGAAATTTAGAAATTTAGAGGGAATAGAATGTAATCTTTGTATAATCAATATGTAATCTTTGAAAATTTGGCTTACGTGCCTAAAAAGCCCATTTAACTATTTTAGAGCTTTCAGGGCCCCTGAATCTTCTGGGGACCAATAGAGCCTCGGGGTTTCAGGGGTCCTCCGTTGCGCCACTGCGTAAAGACGTACGATTGCTGTGAAATAAATAATCAAATTACTCTAATTATAAAGTAGTACATCCATTTTGGGGGACCTCACGGGGCCTCCTTTGGCTAAGGGCCCTCGGCAATCGCCAACCATCCGACAGGGCCAGTCTGGGCCTGCCGGAACCTTCCCACTTCAGACGTCTACCATTTTGAGCGTCTTATTACAATCAGACAAAGAACAGATTTAATGATGTGACTTTTCAAAATAAGTTAATTGTAACTACCATTTTTTTCTCTTTTCGTCTGGTTAATTCCAAGCGAAGTTTGACATAGAAACCATGTTTTAATTTCCCACTATTTTAATTTTTTTGTTTTCATTTTAATTTATAGAAATATATCAAACCTCTTAAATAAGAGAAGATAAGCATTACATACATGATCGAAAGTAATTTTTTACTATTAATCTATTTTTACTACTTGCTTTGAAACAAACTAATAATTCTGATTATCCAAACTTTATTGAAGCACTCAAAGAATTGAATAAATCTTATTTTTAAAACTTTGAAGCTTTTTGAAGAAACTGTATTTTGTCTTTCCTTCATCGTGTTACGCTTAAAATTAAGGCGCATCCACTTTGTAGAAGTTACAAGTATTGATAAACGCTAAATCTAATTTGGTCTAGTGATTAGGCTACCTGGCTCTCTTCCAGGAGACCCCGGCTCGGTTCCCGGCAGAAGAAGAGGTGTTCATGGTCAAGCTCATGTTAGTTATAAAAAACTTTCATAAAATAATAAAAATTTGCTTTTAAGTTACAAGTACAAACCAAACAAAAAAACTTTTGGGACATCTAGCGAAAAATTATAGTATTTCTTTACTCATATTTTAAAACTTAAGTAACAAACAGAATATTTTTTGCTTTTTAGTCACAAATAAAATTTGTTTTTTATGTATAACTAAAATGCAAATAATAAAAATTAAGTAAAAATTAGTAGAATTTTGAAAGTAGAAGCTTTTATTGTGGAGTCCTAAAAGGCATAAGATGAAAATTTATTCTTACAAAGATATGCTATAAATGAATGAAAGTTTCAAAACTAAGAAAACTTCTGAGAAAATATAGATATTTCACTTTTGCAAGAGATGATGCTTTTTAAAATATTCTGAGCATTTAAAAATTTTCATCTCTTGCAAAAGTGATATTTCTATATTTTTCTCAAAAGTTTTCTTAGTTTTGAAATTTTTATTCCTTTATACCATATCTTATCAAGAATAAATTTTTATTTTGTGCCTTTCAAAGGTCTCCACAGTAAAAATCTTCTACTTTTAAAAGTTGCTTTTTTCCTTCCTTTTTATTTTTACTGACTGACTCACTTTTTTTCAAAGAACAAAAAAATTACCATTATAAACCTATGAAACTTTTTGTTAGAACATCATAACTAAACGAAAGCGTTAAACGAAAACTGTGGTTATGAACTAGAAATAAAAGGAATACCAGGAACAAGAAAAGCACACCGTTTCGGCTTGCATCTCGCATTTATTTCCCAATTTTGCGTCTAACAGGAGTAATGGTACTTAGTTTAATTTTAGATCTGGTGACCGTGTTGAATATTTCTGATTAGGTGAACTATGAAATATTTAAAATAGTTTTGGCATTTAGAGTTTCAATTAGCTTACATCTAACACAAATCCGAATTTCATTTGATTCCATTGCCATTTTTCAGGAATGGAACAAACATGTACTGAGTTTTCACGACATCATAAATTCTATAAAAACGTTTAAAGTACTTTGACGCCTATAGTTTAAATGACCACCTGTAACGATATCAAATTCAATTCCATTCGCTTGAGTGGTTTATACGCAATCGAAAATTAAGACCATGGCCCACCCCATCTATTAGGCAATTACAACATCTATTAGCATTACAGCAAACATCTATTAGGCAATTGCAAACATCTATTAGGCAATTCCAGAAAAATGTATCTTGCCAATTTACGTAAACTTACGTAAATACTTTAATAATTTACGCATTAATATAACGTTGATGTGGTTCAGCACTAAAATATAGAATCTTTCTGGGGCAGTACTCTTGACTCTCCTCCCCCTACAAACAGTCATGTGGGCACACATGGCTGCCGCTAAATGTTCTCATCAGTGGCGTACGCAAAAGGGAGGAAATGGTGATGAACCTCCCCTCCCCCCACCTTGAGAGCAGGCAATTTATTTTTATAGCGATTATTTTTAAAATATCGCCCATTAGGATAAATAAAATAAAGAACTCCTGCCCCTTTGAAAATATCTGTGTACGCCACTGTTCTCGTACTTATGTACATATACATCGAATCTGAGCATGCACAGTGCACACCATCCTTAGTTGTTTGGTCCTCTGCAAAATAACAGCCTGCAAAATTATTTTTCATCTTGAAAAATAGTTTTCCGAAAAACTTTGCATCACTTACAGGTATACGCGACTATTTTTTTTTTTTTTTTTTTTTTTTTTTTTTTTTTGGAAAGAAATCTGTCACGCAGTCTTTTGAGGAAGTAAACATGGCGGTAGTGGGGGAGGAAAAAACTGCACACCACACGCCAATTTGCTAAGAGGAACAGACAATGGATTTCGGTTGCTGAAATATACAAAAAGAAAGGGAAAAAATATGTATCCGACTGAGTTACGGGTGACACGCAGGTACAGAGAATGGAAATAAGACGGACAACCGCATGTGTTCTTTTTTTTAGAGAGAGAGTCTGCTAACTATTGTATTCGTAAATCAGACTTCGTCTAAGAAAAATCAAGGTTTTGTTCATGTATTTGAAATTGTTGAACACGAATCGCGTCTTATGTTATTATAATTATTTTATGATAAAAATGCAATATGTATTCTTCACGTAGAAAGAATAAAAATAAAGGTAATAAACTGTGTCATTAAAATTAAATAAAATGAAATACATTTACTGTCGACTTTTGTGTGTGTGTCTGTGTGTGTTTGTTCCCCCCAGTACCAAGAGTGCGTATTGAGTGCTGTCTGATATGGAATGTAGTTCTCAATGGTGTAGTCAGAAATTTTTTATGGGGCGGGGCTTACGACTACTGGAACTCACATATATATAGACATGTACGATGTACGTGTGTGTGATAAGGGAGTGAAGAACATACATTTTGTTTGGCAAAAAATTCCTCAAGGGGGGAGGGGCGGTATGAACCCCCTATGTCCCCCCCCGTTGGCTACACCACTGATAGTTTTACATTGTATTTCCCTGTCAAATGCGTATTTTGTTTGTTATCTCCGACTTTCCAACGACTAGCTATCTCAGCTGCACAAGCAGCTTTATCGAAACTCCAAAATATTGTTTTTAACGTTTCTCGACATTTAAAAAGTATACATGATTTCTTTTTGTCTATCGGTCCGTACTCCGTCATAAATATGCATCGATTATTAAGAAATTTGTATATGTCATTTAAATACCGTTAATGCATGTATTAAAAATGGTGTTTGCAGCCATAAATAGTTACTTTACTAGATAGAGCACGCAGAACACTTCAATACACAGTATATCTGAGCAGTAATCATTTAAATTATAGTACCTGGCTACCGAGCCATGCTCAGTATCTAAAAATTCCTATAGGGGTAAAATAATGGGTACGTAAATGCCTTGACACCAGGGGCGTAGCCAGAAATTTTTCATGGGGGGGGTTACGATTACTGCAACTCCCATATAAGCATACATGTGTGTGATAAGGGAGTGAAGAATATACATTTTGTATGGCAAAAAATTCCTCATGGGGGGGAGGTTATGACCCCCCTAACCCCCCCCCCTCCCCTTGGTTACGCCCCAACTTGACACGTATCAATAATCTTCATGATTGCCAAAGATTTACATCGCTGTCGGATCATTCATTCATTATCAGGGAAGCTTTGGCATTCAATGTTACAATGGCATGTACTTTGTTTTGAAGAGGGGTGCTAAATATTCGATGGTCGGTGCCGTCGGGGTTGAGAAAAAAAGTAGTTTGACGTAAGGTAAGGTGCCTCCTTTCCTTCTGTCGCAGAGAAAGTGCATCAACATTCAACTTCTCATTAAATAAATTTGAATGATGTCCTTAAAATGTTTACATAATTTAACAGACGTACAAGCAAGGAAGTCATGAGATGTCCACATCAGATTTTTATTTTAGTAAAAAAAAAAAATTTTTTTTTTTTTTTTTTTTTTTTTTTTTTTTTTGTGGAGCAACTACATAAATTTCACAGCATGTCGTCTCTCACAAAGTCAGTCGGGCTCTGTATATACTTATGTACACAAAATATCGCAAATACATACATACGTATATATACTATATATATTATGTAAATGTGAAATTTTGTTTATTTGTTTGTTTGTCCTGGAACGCCTTCCACTGTTCGACCGATCGGCTTGAAATTTTGCACATACACGTAAAATGACATAGAATAGTCCGTAATCAACTTTAAAATTCTGAAAACTCAATCGTTCCACGATTTTTTGATAATTTTCACCTTCAGAAAGCTTTCCCAATTGCCGATTGTCTGAAATAGTGATCATGTGATATACCATCTATATGCTGGTGATTTCTAAATAGCTCCTACCGTTAGATTACAGTTTCATTTTTATTCACGAGACTGAACCAACGACCAATTCACGAGGCTGATTTAAATATTTAGATTGGAAACAGCTTTGGTATTTTCCACCACGGCGAGATGAAATATTGTGTAGGGTTACGCCAATCTGACAAGAATAATGCTTAAAAATATATGGAGAGATGTTTTAATGGCAACCATTATAAAAATTGTTTATCGTTTATGCTAATGCATAAATGGCATAGAATCACCAAAGAGTAGAAAAGCAACCATACCAAGCGTCATCGTCAGCTACGCCTACAGTGGGCACGGGAACGAGACTGGACTGTGGACAAGTGGAAGAGGGGTGGGATGAATCCCGGTTTCCCCTTCATGATGTCGATGGTCATGTCAGGATACGAGGCCTTCCAAGAGAACAGCTGCTGCCCTCTCTCCGGCAGCTCAGACCTCAAACACCACCATGTTCCAATATCTCGACTTTGTGTAGCCGCTGCTTAAATATTTGATACAACCTGTCTCCAGTATCTATAAAGAACTCGTGGCGTGGCATCCATGCCCAGGTAAGTTGCAGCTGCTCATCCATGGAGCTGTTGTCAATTGAAGAGGAAAAAATACATGTTGCCAGAATTTTAGATTAAAAGTTGAACAATAAATAAAAATTAAATATTAAATAAACAAATTAAGAGAAAAATAATAAAACATTCTAGAAATATTAGTAATGTTAAAAAGAAATAATAGCATGAGATCAGGGGCGTAGCCAGAAATTTTTCATGGGGGGGGGGGGCTTACGACTACTACAACTCATATATATGTATACGTGGGTGTGATAATGTAGTGAAGAATATACATTTTGTATGGCAAAAAATTCCTCATGAGGGGGGGGAGCGGACTACGCCCCTTGACTACGCCCCTGCATAAGATAGATTAGGTTTATAATATTTTAATGGAAATGGATCTAACCACTCCTATAGCTCACTATTTGCACTATGTGCCTAGAGATATGTCAGAGATTATATTGATTCAAAGAAGAGCATTTGAATTATAGCCGTGATCATTTGTTCATTTTTTTATTGTGAGAACAATAATCATGTAGTAATTAGTAGCCAGAATTTATCGAACCTTTTTCTTTTTTTAATTTTAATAGAAGCAAGCCAGCAACCAAACCCCAACCTCTCCAACCAAGAATTCCCAATAAGGACACATGTTTATAGTAGTTCTAATTGCAACTAGGAAATAAAATCGAATTTAGAAATTTTCTAGCGTAATTGTATCTTAATGCAGTATAATACAGTGAAGATATATTTGCAGACTTATAATTACTAGTACAAAGAGACAGTACTCTGATTAACTATAATATTTCTAAATGCATGATTTAAAATCTGTGAAACTAATTACATTTAAAGTAAATTCATCTCTTTTATAGTATATATTAAAAGTGAGATGCTTGTCCTTATTTATTAGTATTTGTAGATCAAGAAAATTAATACTGTTATTAGATAGAGAGTTTTTAATTAATTCTAAATTATCAGGATAAGTAATAGGCAATATATCTGTGTTGGTATATTTATCTGTAGCTATAACAATATCATCTATGTACCCATACATTATCATTAAGGAATTATCATAAAGTTTCTCATCTTATAAATAAAAATGAAATTCTGTTTGTTTGTTTGTTTGTTTGTTTGTGGATTTGATTCGTATAAAAATCCACAAAAATGGACCAATCGGCCTGAAATTAAGCACAGATATGTAAAATAATATAGAATAAATCATAGTCCACTTTAAAACTTTGAAAGTCCACCCGTTCCTGGAATTTAAGAGATTTTTTATGCTCTTCACGCTAAAATATTTCCGTAATTGTAACCCCTGTAGTGAAAAAAGTGTGAAATAAGGATCGTGGTTGCCATGTGTGGCGATTTTGCCGAATAAAATGTCGTTCGTATACAAATCCACAAAAATGAACCCATCGGCCTGAAATTTAGCACAGATATGTAAAATAATATAGAATAAATCGTAGTCCACTTTAAAACTTTGAAAGTCCACACGTTCCCAGAATTTAAGAGATTTTTTATGCTCTTCACGCAAAAAGCTTTCCGTAATTGTAACCCCTGTAGTAAAAAAAGTGTGAAATAAGGATCGTGGTTGCCATGTGTGGCGATTTTGCCGAATAAAATGTTTTAAATTCTCAAAGTAAAAATAAAAGAATAATAATGATTATTTCTTGTTAGTTTATATTCGTAAAGTTATTTTTATTTTAATTATAATATCGTGTGGATGGGAAATCAGAGCAGGAATGTAATGCTTTACACGCAAAACAATAAGAATTGAAGATTTCCGAGGCTACTGTGTAAATTTTTTTAGTTTGGCGAAAAAATAAAATGGCTGAAATATGGATTTTGAGTAAGTGAGTTCTAGCGGTTTGCACAGTTTTCGGCTTGGCGCAATTTATTGTGAGCTTAAGGAAATAGATTTTTGAAAACAAGTTCAAAGGTTTTAGTAGAATACAGCGTTAAATTTTAATGATCCTTGAAGAAATAATACAGTTATTAAGGGATTTCAAGCGATCTAACTTCAGAATTATCGCCAATTGAGTACATTGATTTAAGTTGGGGGAATTCCGCCAAATTTCAGAAAATTGATATCTTCTCATTTAGTACATCGGAGTAACGATGAATAAAACACATTATAGTTGATAATTTAAAAAAAAAATCGGCTGTATTAAGGGATTCCAATTTTCAAATAAATGCGTGCTACTCTTTGGCGGTCGAACCATTTCCCATATTGATTGCTGCTAAGTCAATGCTTCGAATGATTCCCTGAAAAAACTCTTGCAAAATGGCGTATGTTGGCATTTTGGCGAGGCTTAGATTTGAAACTGGATTTTATTTGAGACTGGTATATATAATAACACTGTTTATAGATAAAAATGAATGTTGGTATGTGTTCATGAGGTTGAAAAACTCCAGCACCGTTGAGCACCGTTGCACAATGAAATTTGGTTGACCTAAGTCTTTTATGATGGAGAAGGTTTTTATGCTATCCGTTTTTCCTTAACTTGCCACTTGGTGCCGCAGCACAACGTTGAATTCTATTCCGTTTAGCCGTTTGCTATGCGAATATCGTCCAACCGATTTCGATGAAATTTAGTACACGCGAATATTAGAACACGGAGAATATTTTTCACTATCCATTTTGCTGTAACTTGCCGCTAAATGGCGCTGCAAAGCATCAACTTCTATACCATTCGACCGAACGGCATAAAATTTTTTATACTTACACATTTGAGCACGAAGAATATATTCTAACTGCGTTCCTTTTGATGTTACTCACCACTAGATGACGCTGCAATGCATTATTATTTTAACTCGCCACTAGATGACGCTGCAGCAGGCCAAATTCTTGACTATTCAAACGGTGGCTATGAAAATCAGTATACATAGCTATTTGAACAATGAGAATATTTTGGCGTTATCCATTTTGCTATAACTCGCCACTTGACGGCGCTGTAGCAAATCATTACTTTAATTAACTACTAGATGGCCCTGCAGTGTATCACTTCTTGACTGTGCAAATGATCGTTATGAAAATTGGTATACGTAGATAGTTAAACACGGTCGCTATGAAAATTAGTATACATAGCTATTTGAACAATGAGAATATTTTGGCGTTATCCATTTTGCTATAACTCGCCACTTGACGGCGCTGTAACAAATCATTACTTTATTGAACCACTAGATGGCCCTGCAGTGTATCACTTCTTGACTGTGCAAAAAATCGCTATGAAAATAGGTATACATAGATATTTGAACACGGGGAAGAGTTTGGTGCTTTCCATTTTCCTATAACTTGCCACTAGATGTCGCGTCAACACATGAACTTCAGGACTGTCCAGCCGATCGTCATGAAAATTCGTATACATCGATATCTGAATGCGAAAAATATTTTCGCCGTATCCGTTTTGCTAAAACTCGCCACTAGATTGCGCTACGCCGCATGGCCTTCTGCACCGTAGAAACAATTGCCTTGCAATTCGGTATACATGATTATTGGACACAATATAACGCGATATCCACTTTGCTATATCTGTTTATTACAATGAATAGTAATCACCACAAATCGTAATATCAAAAAGTCCATTCATTCCCGTGCGAAGAACGGGTACTTCAGCTAGTAAAAAGATAAAGATCAGTTAAATAACTTAAATAAGAAGATCCTCCATTAATAAGAAGATCCACCTTGTGGGATACCTAAGACCTGTTTTAAAGTTTATTACTGTGCAGTATATAGTTATTGTATATTATAAACTTAAGTAGATTTTTGGAATAAGGAAAAGAATATTGTGATGGTAAATTTAGTTTATTTATGCTATTATTAAATAGATTATATATAAGTATTCTATTGTAGAGATCATCTAGATGTATGTTATTAAATAAATCTTTAAAGTCATATGTAGATTTAGAAGAGATAGATTGTAAATCTTTTATTTTATTTTTTAGCTCAAAACTATTACTAATTGATATGGAATTACAATTAGCCTTAATATATAAATTATGCAAAGAAGTTAGTATTTTAAGTAATGATTTACTAGCTATAGTATTGTAAGTATTACATCCAATAGTTACAGTTCTAAACTTAATAGGAGTTTTATGAAATTTGGAAATTAGTACTAAGTAAGGATAGTTAAGATTATCATGTTTCAGGTTAAGTAGTTTATGGTAAGCTAGTATCTTTTTATTAAATATAGACTCAGTGGTATTTGTAAGTTTAAAGTTAGAATTCTTGTTAATTGAATTGGATAAAAGACTATGATATAACTTTTTACTGATAATTGCATGGTTATTAAAGGATTTATCGACATAAGTAATTACAAAGTTTTGTTGCAAATGTTTAATCCGATCAGATAGATAAGTTTTATTATATAGGAGATGTAAAGGATTTAACTAATATATTATTTAAAGAAGACAATATTTTGATTTTCCACATACTAAAAAAGGCAGTAAGTATATTGAATTGTAATGAAGTATTATATTGTATAACAGTCAATATCATAAGTAAATTGTGCACTAATATCCTTTATATTATATTTAGAAGGTAGTCTATACTTAGTTTCTTTGTTCATAATTTGTCTACATTTTAAATCCTTTATTATATTTAGGTCACCTGTAATTATGTGTCCATAATGGGAATTAACAAATAAACGATAATGATCACTGGTACATGAACAAGCAAAAGAGCCATCCGGTGAAAAATTCCTACAAAAAGAATTGTAGTTGAATATTTTTCTACCCATGGGTATAGGGTAAAGATTTTTTATCTGTAGGTCTTTAATCGGAAATAAATCACTATGCTTAGAAAGAAGTTGATTAAAGTTTATTGTTCGAAAAGAAGGATGTGTATAATTTATAACAAAATTAGTATTGAATGTAGACAGTGTATATTTGTTTTTTTCCCATATCATGTTTAAGATTATTTGCTCGAATAATCAAGAGGTCATAAAACAAATGACCAAAGTGATCAGACAGAGTCAATGTATAAAATATTTTTAGATATTTGTGTATCAACTTCTTTTTAATAGAGAAGACAAAGGTTCTGACAGGTGTCCAGTTAAAATCATTTATGTAGCTATCATTTAGATACTGTAGTTCCGACTTTATAGCACTGTTAGATAAGATGGTGTGAATGTATTTTGAAGATTTACCCCGCTTGGAACGACAAGTCATTTTTGTATATTAAACTGAGCAAGAAATTAAAATCATACGAAATATACCGATTATAAAATTAGTTGGTCTTCCTTCGTCGCAGTGACACGATAAAAGCGATTTATCTTTTTGTGACCATCGTTGCTTCCCAGTTTTTGTCACTGAATGTCACCCTAGGCCTAACCTGTTGAGCAAGAAGTGTAACGCTGAACCATTCAAAGATTCATGAAGAGCATTGTTGTGGTTTTCTCCCTCTGTAATGCTGTGGCACATCATCTCTATAACAAACTTTTAAATTTTTTACCACGTACTTATCTATTGAAGTAGAATATTCCGTGACTCTGCAGAATATTAGTGCGAGGCCAGTATCATTAGAATTTCAATGGGACAGAAAGCAAATGAAGCTGCATAATCCTTCAGAGCACGTCATTTTCTTTAAATGATCGGTTTCTTGCACCAGAACTATAGTTATTACACAGACTAAAAAAGAATATATCTGAAAGAGCGAGGGGGGGGGGACGATTGAATTATCTTCTGCCGAAAGAAGCTATTATTAATAAAATTATATGCATCTCTTAAGATTGGCACTTAAAAGCAAACCTGAAAATTAGAGTTAACTAAGATAAAATTCTTTTTTGTATTTTATTAAACGAAACGTAAAAGGTAATGAACATCTCTTTCTTTTTATTGTTATTGTTGTTGTTATTATTACTATAGTACATCTTCTCAAAAAAGTATTCGAGTGTAAATAAAATTTCCTATGTCGGTTTAATACGTAGAGTATTTTCATTTATAAAAAGTGAATCATGTACGCATAATAATTTCTCTTATTTATTTCGAGTTGTTTATTTTTCTAAAACTAATTCGGTATTTACAAAACTAAAATAGAGAATTGCGCTTACACTCGAATACTTTTTTGAGTGGGGGTGTAATATATTTGTTCCATCTATATAAATGAAATTAAACTATGTATATGCGTATATTCAACATTTAAACCTAAAATACTGAACCGATCGTTCTGAAATGTTGAGCGGCTATGTAGACAAGACTAGAAAAAAAAAAAAAAAAAAAAAAAAACATAAGCTACACTAAAAATCGGAAAATTCACGAATTTCTCACTTTGTAGAGGATTTTTTTCTTCTCAATTTCCAGCTTTTGAAAGTTTTTTCGATATCCGATCCAGTAAAACAAAAAAAGTAAAAGTGATTTAATTTTTGCATGAACAATTCGATGACACATGCTTAAGACTGCTAAGCAAAAATTACGTCCTGATAAAATCAATTAATGTATGCAATTCAAGATAGCTTAATCTTTGTTTTCGTAACGAACTCCAAACTAACGTCTATCCGAAATCAAATAGTGAAAGTTTTTTTTTTCTTTTTCTTGATGAAGTGGGGAATAAAACGAAGAATAATCATAAAAGAATCCGCGAAAATTCTATAACCAATTTATTAAAATTTAAATTTTAAAAATATGTTTGTATAGTTACTATTTATGAGTAAGCAATCTCGTAAAGGAAAAAAACAAACAATTTTTTTGGAGAATTTTTTTCTTGGCGTTAAAATGTTTACGTGTTTGAGCGACCACTTCCCTTAATGACCGATTATTCACGAAACGGAGGTGATCGCTTAATAGACATTTTACGATATTTTCCAATATAATGATAGAAAAAAGACAAATGCACCACGGATAAATTAAGTTGCACTTTCCAACATAAAAAAAAAAAAAAATTGAGAGCACACAAGCACCTAATTAATATAAAGACATTTAAGATTTTTTAGTTTTTATTTATTACTAGCTGGAGTACCCGTTCTTCGCACGGGAATGAGTGGACTTTTTGATATTACGATTTGTGGTGATTACTATTCATTGTAATAAACAGATATAGCAAAATGGATATCGCGTTATATTGTGTCCAATAATCATGAATACCGAATTGCAAGGCAATCGTTTGTACGGTGCAGAAGGCCATGCGGCGTAGCACAATCTAGTGGCGAGTTTTAGCAAAACCGATACGGCGAAAATATTCTTCGCATTCAGATATCGATGTATACGAATTTTCATGACTATCGGCTGGACAGTCCTGAAGTTCATGTGTTGACGCGACATCTAGTGGCAAGTTATAGGAAAATGGATAGCGCCAAACTCTTCCCCGTATTCAAATATCTATGTATACCTATTTTCATAGCGATCATTTGCACAGTCAAGAAGTGATACACTGCAGGGCCATCTAGTGGTTAATTAAAGTAATGATTTGCTACAGCGCCGTCAAGTGGCAAGTTATAGGAAAATGGATAACGCCAAAATATTCTCATTGTTCAAATAGCTATGTATGCTGATTTTCATAGCGACCGTGTTCAAATATCTATGTATACCAATTTTCATAACGATCATTTGCACAGTCAAGAAGTGATACACTGCAGGGCCATCTAGTGGTTAATTAAAGTAATGATTTGCTACAGTGCCGTCAAGTGGCGAATTATAGCAAAATGGATAACGCCAAAATATTCTCATTGTTCAAATAGCTATGTATACTGATTTTCATAGCGACCGTTTGAATGGTCATGAATTTGGCCTTGCATCTAGTGGCGAGTTAAAATAATAATGCATTGCAGTGTCATCTAGTGGTGAGTAACATCAAAAGGAACGCAGTTAGAATATATTCTTCGTGCTCAAATGTGTAAGTATAAAAAATTTTATGCCGTTCAGTCGAACGGTATAGAAGTTGATGCGTTACAGCGCCATTTAGCGGCAAGTTACAGCAAAACGGATAGTGAAAAATATTCTCCGTGTTCTAATATTCGCGTGTACCAAATTTCATCGAAATTGGTTGGACGATATTCGCATAGCAAACGGCTAAACGGAATAGAATTCGACGTTCTGCTGCGCCACCTAGTGGCAAGTTAGAGGAAAACGGATAGCATAAAAACCTTCTCCATGATAAAAGACTTAGGTGAACCAAATTTCATGGTGATCCGTCAAACGGTGCTGGAGTTTTTCAACCTCATAAACACATACCAACATTCATTTTCATCTATAACCAGTGTTATTATATATACCAGTCTCAAATAAAATCCAGTTTCAAATCTAAGCCTCGCCAAAGTGCCAATATACGCCATTTTGCTAGAGTTTTTTCAGGTAATCATTCGAAGCATTGACTTAGCAGCAATCAATATGGGAAATGGTTCGACTGCCAAAGAGTAAAGCACGCATTTATTTGAAATGTGGAATCCCTTAATACAGCCGAATATTTTAAAATTATCAACTATAATGTGTTTTATTCATCGTTACTCCGATGTACTAAATGAGAAGATTTCAATTTTCTGAAATTTGGCGGAATTCCCCCAACTTAAATCAATGTATTCAATTGGCGAGAATTCTGAAGATAGATCGCTTGAAATTCCTTAATAACTGCATTATTTCTTCACGGATCATTAAAATTTAACGCTGTATTCTAATAAAACCTTTGCACTTGTTTTTAAGCTTTCAATAAATTGCGCCAAGCCGAAAACTGTGCAAATCACTAGAAATCACTTACTCAAAATCGATATTTCAGCCATTTTATTTTTTCGCCAAACTAAAAAGTTTTACACATTAGCCTCGGAAATCTTCAATTCTTATTGTTTTGCGTATAAAACATTTCATTCCTGCTCTGATTTCCCATGCGCACGATATTATAATTAAAAAAAAATAACCTTACTAATATAAACTAACAAAAAAAATCATTATTATTCTTTTATTTTTGCTTTGAGAATTTAAAACATTTTATTCGGCAAAATCGCCACACATGGCAACCACGATCCTTATTTCACACTTTTTTCACTACAGGGGTTACAATTACGGAAAGCTTTTTGCGTGGAGAGCATAAAAAATCTCTTAAATTCCGGAAACGGGTGGACCTTCAAAGTTTTAAAGTGGACTACGAATTATTCTATATTATTTTACATATCTGTGCTAAATTTCAGGCCGATAGGTCCATTTTTGTGGATTTGTATACGAATCAAATCCACAAACAAACAAACAAACAGAATTTCATTTTTATTTATAAGATTAGTGTTTTCCTTTACAGTCAAATATCATTAAAATTTTATAAATATATATATATACTTATCATTGTCCATAGAACGCAATATTTGAAAGTGGATTTGTCTGCTCAATAAAAGAGTTAACACAATGTTTTGACGAAGAGCATTCTTCCATGCACACCAACAACGTATATCAATTTTGTTAAACGTTTGAAATAGATTAACGTCTCTAAAATGCACTTTAAACAATGGTTGTTCATGGACTGTAATATTGGAATTTTGTGAAGTGCCTCGGAGATAAAAGATGTGAGGCTAAAAGAACTAAGTACTGATTGCAATTGCTACAGGAGACGAGAACGAGATTTCGTCTCGCAGCCACTCTTACAAGTGCTATGTACACCATTTTCAATAGGGTATAGGGCATTTAACAATATACGGGATGTCTCAAAAAAGTGATAACGTGCTTTAATTCTTTATCTATGAGAAATAAGTCGGCAATGTAAATTTTTAAAATGTTCAAAATAAGGTCGGAAATAAGACTCCATTAAGAAAAAATTCCTCTCGTTCATTTACAGAAAGTTACACTTTTTAAATTTGTATACGAACCCCGTATAAAAAAGAAATCCCTGTTAGCAAAATGTGCCCCATACACAACTGAGGGGATGTACCAAATTTCAGCCTTTCATCATATAACGTCTCAGAGATATCTGAGACGGCTGTGCCCGCGCACAGGCAGCTGTCGTCCAAAAAGGGTCTCTAGATCTGTGGCACGCGATGAACGTTTCGATCGTCCGCCATCTTGCTGGTAGTTAAGTCAAGGCAACGGCTGCTCTTTTTTCAGCATTGGGCAATCTATCCAGCTGTTCTCGCATTCTTCCATTTTTCAGCAGATGTCAGTGCAGTTAAAAATAATCGTGACAATTTTTTTACGGAAAATGACGTGCTAAAAAGTAAAGCATTCTCGTGGAGCTATGTCACCTGCACCTATTTTTATAGAAATCAAATTTATTCTTCGCGTCTGGCAACAGTCAAAACGTCAGAGTTGGGTGTTCCCAGAGCGGAAACACTGCGCGTTAAAGGGTTAACACCTTTTAGGGACACCCTCTATATGAATTTCCTATCATTAGATGCATAATTGCGGCAAGCCTATTTTCTGTTACCGTTCAGCAGGGATTTTCCGATACGAGGCAAAGCTTTGGCAGATGTTGTAAAAGATGATACAGCTTTATGTCTCACTTCTCATCCCTTCCCTTAGTCAGAATGGCCCGCATTCCACCCAGGGCTGTCAGGTCAATAGGAAAAGATTACAAAGATTTCCATGAAATGTGTTGCTGTTTTTTTTTCTCCTTGGAAAATGAAGAAAGAGTTGTATTGCCGAAGACATCGCTTTTTGGGACGGGGCCAAAGGTCGTTCACTGACAATAATTTTGTAATGTGGTGTAATGCAGATGGCTGCGTGCTCTTTCTTTCTTTCTTCTTCTTCTCTCTCTCTCTCTTTTTTTTTTTAGGGGGGTGGGGGGGTCTTATATTTAGCAAACAGTAAAGAATAGGAATTTCTAAATATTTTATCATGCGTCGTTTGATTGATTAATTTTGAATGACTTGTATAGATGAGAAGACATAAATACACGCTATAACAAATAAATCGACGCACCAAGAATGAGGTGTCCGATTGAGACGAAAATTGGTGTATAGGAAGACAATGTACAGAATAGTAAATGATTAAAATTTCAGAACAATTGAATAATTTATTTCAGAGTTACAGTAACAAGTTCAATAAGGTGTTGACCCGCCGCTAGCCTGGATACAAGCTGCCACACGGCGTGGCATAGACCGATAAAGCTCCCGGATGGTCTCCTGCGGTATTTCCTGCCAAATTCGCTCCAATTGTCGAACGAGGTCATCAACAGTCCGTACCAGATGCAATCGCCTTCCCATCATATCCCAGACATGCTCGATGGGAGAGAGATCTGGCGATCTGGCAGACCAAGGAAGAGTTTGACAAGCTTGCAGACAGTTTAGTGCAACACGAGCCGTATGTGGTCTGGCATTGTCCTGCTGAGAAACCAGCCCAGGGCACTGCAAAAGGAACGGTAGCAAAACAGGTCTTAAGATGTCGTCCACGTACCGCTGTGCAGTAAGTGTACCTCTAATGACGACCAAAGGGGTCCGGCTGTCAAAGGAAATGACACCCCAGACCATAATGCCTTGTTGAGGGCCGGTGTGGCGTGCAATAGTGAAAGCAGGATCCCCCTCTCTGCCCTGTGCGTCTCCAAACACGTCTTCGATGATCGTCAGGACACAGTTGGAAGCGGGATTCGTCGCTAAAGACTATACGTCCCCAGTCGGCATCATTCCAACCTGATCGAGCCCTGCACCACTGTAATCTGGCTCGGCAGTGTGCAGGCGTGAGTGGCAGGTGGCGTAACGGTCGGCGCGAGCGCAGATTTCGCTCTCTCAACCGTCTGTGAATGGTCATGATGGACACTGGTGTTTGGGTTGAACGTCTGATGGTTGATAGAGATGAAGAAGGCGCTGTGACAGCTGATCGGACCATTACTCTGTCCTCACGATCTGTTGTAGCCCAAGGTCGACCGCTACCATCCTGACACTGCACTCTGCCATTTTCCACCCATCCTTGCCAGCATCTTCGAATCCTCACATCGCTTCGACTTAAATGAGCGATTCTCCGATTAGTCCAACCGGCCTCTTTCAATCCAATGATACGACCTCTGTCAAACTCTGACAGTTGCTCGTAATGAGCACGAATCCTGCAGCGAGGCATTTTTTAAGTTGTTGAAAGGTCATCTGAATCGCAATCAAACTGAATGTTTTAACAACCGTTGAAGAACTGCTCCTTATATACGTCTGCTGGATGCGCAGTTCCGATGCGCTAGAGATCAAACTAGTCATTCATTGGACACCAAATTTGAATCATTTGCATATCTGTTCAAAACATTCGTGCATACGAAATTTCAAAGCAATCGGATGATTGTTTCTTGGTGCGTCGATTTTTTTGTTATAGAGTGTAATTCACTCTAGTCTTTAAACTCATGCGAGACCTTTTTGGTGAAGGTAATTTTTAAAGCTTTCGTTGCTTTGAAAGAAATGAACGATTTTTTTTATTTATTTGTTTAAAAAAAAACGTTCATATTGATTTATTTTTCTTGTTATTTATTTAACTTTCCTTTTTTTCTGAATTTATTCTTCACTATACGTCATCTCCCCCACAAGGCCGTACCCTCGCCGCCCCCTACCGCGAAATTTAGAATTTTGTTAACAAAATAATAATGATAAAATCTTTTTGTGAAAAATTCTGCCTTTTTCACCGTTTGGACCCCCTCCGAAATTTTTTCCTAGGTACAGCCCTGTCTCCCCAGTCTCCTACTCCTTTTATTCCTTCTGTTATTTTACCCTGTTTTTCGTGCTTTGGAATAGCAAGTTCGAAATTCTGTTTCCTCTGAGTTTTCTGAATTTTTTTTTGTTGTTGTTGTTTGTTTGTTTCATGATTAACTACCAGTGGCTCAAAGGCACACAGACTCAAGGAAAACCTCAACGAATTTTACAAACGGAGAAGAGCGTCATCGATGAACTTCCAGCTAGTAAACATCAATTTTTTTAATACGCCACTTATAATTCCAAGGGGTGAAATACTGAATCCAACACCGTTTTTGTAGAAACTACAAAAAATTCTCTTCACCTTGGCCAGACTTTTGAACTCTTCCTTGCTGTTCTGGGATTTTCTGAGCCCATAGTCCACTACATCACCCATGCTTTCGATCAATTACAGCTTCTAACGAACGATAGCAGTGGTATTTAATGGCAACGACATTTGGCCAAATAAGCAACATTTCCGGGTTCCAGCCTCCTACAAAATGTTGTTATTGTAGTATAGTTGTTATCTTACTAGAGGGACACACCTTACCCTTAAGGTACACGGCTCCTAATTTGGAACCAGTTTCAGATGAGATACCTGCACCTGGATTGGCATCCTCAGACAGTGGCAGATACAGAAATTTTTTGAGGAGGCACTAATTAAAAAAAAAAAAAGCAGGGTGGCTCGTGGGTTATTTAAAAGGAAGTTCACAAAACAAATTTCGAAAATTAAATACGGAGATACAACGCACCTTACAAGTTAAAATAGATTTGCGTTTCCAACAGTTAAAGGAAAACAATACGCACCACTGAAAGAAAACAAGTCATCTTTGGTCTTACATTTCGTCACCAAGATAAGTTTTAGCAAAGGTGCTGTCTTGATTCATTTTATTTCAATTTTTTTTTCAAAGGATAATGTTGAAAAATGCCATTGCTTTAGCTCCGAAACACGTCTTTCACTCCCATCATAATTAATTTACACTAGTTTGTAAAAAAAAAACAATGTAGTGAAAAGTGGTAGAAATAAAGAAAATATTGAGAAAATTAAATAAAAATTAATTAACTAACCGAACGTAACAAACCAATTGAAAATCCGGAAACGATACCGCAAAAAAATGGCCCTGTGTGCACAATGAAAATGTGCGAACGGAATGATTTCATCAGTGCCGAACTTATTACCAGCTGTCTCGGCTTCTGATCCCAGAGAGCGGTTCAGGGGGAAATTTTTCCGTTCGCACCTGCGATTGATTAAAGACTGTGCTGTAGTAATCCACACTACTGTACATTAGCTATAATAAGCCTATTTAATAATAGTGGGGGGAGGGGGAAGAGAGTAAAACTCACGTTTTAAATTCACATAAATCTGGAAGTATGCTTAATATTTGTTTTTAATTTGTTAATGTGTTAATTCTTTAGTTTTTCCTTTTGGGGTTCACGTGCTCAAATGGGGCAGCCGCCACTGACCTAAAGCAATGCAATTTTGGGGGGAAGGGATGGATGACTCACAGAAAGGGGGGAAGGGATGACTCACAGAAAGTGTACATTGAAGCAAAATGTTATTCGTAAGCAATATGTTCTGCCGGAGCTGAAGCCCCCATTCTCTTCCCTGGGTCCGCTACTGAATCCAGAGATATCCTTTCAACAGAAAGGATATTGGATCCATGAACAGATTTTATGTACACCAGCTACTTTCTGCGTAGCGTACACGGACCTCGCACAGTGAGGGGCGATTTTTCGCAAATTTTGCTACTTTTTAAATCTGTATACTACTAAAATTTATATTATATTGACTTTTAATTCCATTTACTTTTACACAGAAATAAAGTCTAAGTTACATTTTGCCGTTCTTTTCACGTGTCTTCGGCTACAATAGCTTCTGGCAGCTCTGGCCTCAAAAATTATACATGTCCTTCCTTTAATGTGTGTTGTTGAATATTTTGCTCTGGAAAGAGTCTCATGTATGTCTCGAAATTTAAGTGGAGCATAAACTCATACGTAAATTTATTTCAAAGTTATTTTATTTCATTACTTTTAACATAAGTTTTTTGACTGCTTTTTTTCTTTTATGTATGCACAGGTCACTGCTTTTCGCAAAACACGGCGAGATCTACGGACCTTCCATTTACAACAGCGGATGACGAGAAAAAATCTTGACTCATTCGATAAATTTCTTCCACATTTTAATACCCGTTAGAATTACTTTAGCATTTTAAGAAGCTCGAATTGAGCCGCTCAGCAGTCTTCTTCGTCATTTGGGAAAGGGCCAACAGTTTACAAAAAAATTTTAAACGGTAAATAAACAAACTTATGTTTAGAACCTAGTGGTGGCACAGGTTTCATTCACAGCCGTTCTGCGAATAAAAAGTTTTATTTTTAGCCTTGAAACCTTGCATCCACATTAAATCATTGGGGGGGGGGGCACTCACAAAAATAAGAAAATGCTGTAATGGATGTTGTCACTGTTACAAAAGCCTAGGGGGAGAAAACAAAAGATCGACATAATATCGGACGATTCCACAGCTTGATATATACAGTCCTATATTTTTAGTTTAAACAGCAACTACTTTATTTTATAGCTGTTTTTTTTTCTTTTTCACTCAGCAGTGTATGGAAAGGGTTGAGGTACCAGAATAGAGATGGTTTCGGCATCTTCGAGCTTTTCTAATGTTTTTGCATTCCAAATACTTGGCAAGTGTTTTTGGTTCATGAAACTCTCGGAACTTACTGAAATTCTTAGACTAAGATTTTTTCTCTATCGGTTTAGAAGAATCTCTTTCGGAACATTTTACCAATATAAGCCAGTCTAAAAAAAAAAAAAAAAAAAAAAAAAAAAAAAAAAAACTTAAGTACATTGGTGTGTAGCGCCTATATGTGTACAATCATAAAAGAAATGTTTCGATGGAATAGTAAAGAACAAATAAATCGTAAAAATAATACAGTGTGATCATTTGCCTGTGTATGAATTCCAGGTGGCCGCTTCATTGAAATAGTTGAAATAAAATAAGAGGACAAGGGTGTGGCTCCAGCGCGGGTCCAGGGAGCACGTGCTTCCCTGGATCGGAGCATTCCCTGGCTTCCCGTGCTTCCCTGGATCTGGATTGGAGCAATCCAATTCTGTTCAATTTTTCTGTTTAATTCGCCGGGGAATTTTTAAGACAATCAACACTTTAATTTAGACAAATCTTAATTTTGAAATGTTAAAATAATACGTTTGTAAT
This sequence comes from Cheiracanthium punctorium, assembly GCA_038373885.1. Taxonomy (NCBI): domain Eukaryota; kingdom Metazoa; phylum Arthropoda; class Arachnida; order Araneae; family Cheiracanthiidae; genus Cheiracanthium; species Cheiracanthium punctorium. The sequence goes on along the minus strand of JAWZYV010011865.1, from coordinate 178,826 downwards.
ATTGTTATTTTATAAAACCCACTTGAAGTGAAGGCAGATACGTTTACATTTCAATCAGAGAAATAAGACGGTAAAAGTATGAATGGGGCGCAAATTTTCGGAACCCACTTGAATTTTAGTTGCTAAGCTAAGACAGTAAAAAAGTAATTAAAATGCAAGGAATTTCCAATCTAGCAAATTACTGTAACAAGCTATGTCAAAGTTAGAGCTCCTCTTCTCTCCTCCCCTCGAAGGCCCCTTTTTTTAAGAACATTTCTCAATAGTGCACCCTTACTACTGCCCTTTAAAAAGGCATAAAATACAATAAAACCACCTCTGCGCTTTGTTGTTCCTTTTTCTATAACAATCGCATCCAAAATAAAAGTGTGTTTCAAACTGTCTATGAACAGAATTGTATAGTATCTGGTTTTAAGAAATAGGGTGATTTTGAAGAAAGTGGGAATGGGATTATTTGCTTCACAGACCTATTTTTTCTAAGATTTGCTCTACGTTTGACAAAATGAAATGGTTTTCACGCTATGTTTACAAGAAACACTACACTGTGTGTCACCGAATTGGGACGATAGTGACTATTAGTTAAACCACCGGCTATATAGATTGGAAATAGAGGTAGTACGGGTACAAGAAAAGAAAATATCCAAGAGAAAAATTTTAAAAGTCTCCTTTTTATAATGTGCAGTTTTTTAGCATAGGAACCTTGTTTAGTATAGCTGTATGTCTGTGTTTATATGTATGTATATGCAAATAATTGTGTATGTATGTGTTTACATATACAATATTTGTGTCCCCTCGTCGGGGAAAGTCTAGCGCCCCCTCTGTAAGAGGGTACAGACTCACATAAAGAATGAGGAGCTAATTTTTCGGCTACAGTGAAAAAAAAATTAAATTTAGAATATCAAGTTCAATTTTCCCATCACAAGGGATGACAATACTATTCGTATAACATACTCAAAACAGCTCTTATATAGATCATTCTTAATTTGTTTAATCAAACATTTCAGGGGTTCGAAGAGCTTTTATAGCATCATTAGCAGCATGGCCCGGCGATGCGCGTGCAATGGAAGAGAAATGCGCATTGACCTTAAATATACATTTTAAAGGGAAGGAATGTGAGTCCTCCCGCTGCAATGATCAAAAAAGAACATTGGACTTACTGCTGCAACGAAAGAAAAATTGAACACGACACCTGAATTTTAACCTGTGATCTTTTCAGAAAAAAAAAAAAATTCTAAAAAAAAAATCAAATAAACATTTCTGCACGGTTCAAAATTTAAAAGAAGGAGAAATAAATATTTAATAAGCGGTCAAAAGATTGAAAATTTTTGCCCGTTAGGTTTATCGATGCGACAGCTTAAAAATAGCATATTTTTACAAGCCGTACATTTTCTTCGAAACAGGATTTTCTTTAAAAAATTCCCAAAAATCGGCAAATGTAAGTACGATTTTGTAACAAATTGTATTTGAAAAAGAAAACTCTTTAGTTTCCGATGCTATAAAAAATATAGTATTTGGACAGAAATGTAGCTCGCGATAACGTAAAATGCGAGAAAAATGGCCAAAAACTTTACAAAACATAAAATAACTCAAAAACTATTAATCCGATTAATTTCATTTTTACGGCATTAGTTTTCTCTTGTTCTATTTAGTCAGGGTGCCAAATTTGGTCCAGATCCGTCGAAATATCTGGACGTGTATAGCGAACAAACAAACAAACAAACAAACAAACTCTTCTCTTTTATATAAATAAGATAGATAGAAGATAAAACGGTCAAATCAGTTCTAGAAAAGGAAAAAATGTCCAACAAGTACACTCTCTTAAAAAACGTATGGTGCATTGCTGATAGAAGTCCTTCGACATTTCATCATAAAATGGTGTTGAAATAATTGCAGTCTTTCTGTGGAGAGTCGCTGCTGCATAATTTGGTGCTTAAACAGATCAGTGGAACCAAATGGGTAAACGTTTCAATGTAAAAAGGTTGCAGTCAGTGGCGGATTTCTAAATAGGCTAGCTGCTGTATCGGATTCAAGGATGGCGCTAAGGATCTTCACCCCCCCCCCCCCACACACACACACAAGAAAAAAAAAAAGAATTGATAAAGAGGTGAAAATCTGCTTTATTATACACTTTAAATAGGTTAAATAAGCCCTACTTTTATAAATTAGCCTCTCCCCGTAAAATTTATATTGGTTTCGAGTAAAGTTTTGCTTTATTGTATATTTTGCTTGGGTCAAATAAGCTTTTTTTTTCAGAAATTAGTTCATCCTAAAATTTTTTTTTGTATACTCCAATGAGCCTACAGTTGTAGAATAGGCCGCGCTTTGGTTCAGCTTATAGGCGGTGCTTTTATTCAGCCTAAAGGTGGCAAATTTTTAAACCCGTCTCCAATTGCAGTTGCAGCTAATTTAGCACCATTTTATGGAGAAATATTGAACTTCTTTTAGAGATATTGCAAAATACTTTTTTTTAAAATCTCGATTTCATAAATAATTTCAAAGCACTTACATACTTCAATAAGAACTTTAAAAAATAATTTTCTAAATTATTTACTTTTTACTAGTGAAGCCAATATAGAAAATTTCATTCTCCTCTGGTTGTTTCCTTCCAGAATTTTGTATTATTTGTTGGTAAAATTTGGCCTCAATAGGGGTTTAAAAAATATTTTCTCTGCAAATGCATTAGTTTTCTGCACACGTTTTACAAATGACAGATTTGAAAAGTTTAAGACTTGCCTTTCCGTGTCACCCTGCTTTCAGAAATAGGACTTCGTTACTTTGAAACATAATTATTGACATTGGCAACGCTTCAACATTTTTTCTTTCATAAAACGGAACAGAACCCTAGAATGAAAATGAAAGTTCATTTTCAAGATCAACATACGGAAGATGCAGGCCAACAACACAGATTTGTGTTATTTACTGATGAACAAACACTTGCTTTATCAGCGCAAAACGTAACTTCTGCAACATTTAATTTGAAGAAAATCAGCTTTAACTAAGAATTGATTATTTGACCTTTCCAATAAAATGCAACTTTATTTTGAAAGACTGTTTTTCCTTGTTCTAATACCAGGCATAAAACAAGGAGGGGGGGGGGGGGATAACTGCAAGTGAAATAATTTCAGAAGTTATCACTGGAAAACTTATATACTCTTATGCTAATGCATGCGTAGGAAGCTGTTGATTAAAAAAGGAAAGAAACAAACAAACAACAAGACAGATAAATCATGCCAAACGCAACGATTATTTAACACTTTCCAACACACTATCGCTCGCACGCATACACATATCCCCTAAGCAGATAGCCTTTACGTAGCTTTGCCTTAACACAGCACAACACACTAAATCAGTTAATTACAGAGCTAGTAATGAATTTTCAAGATTCTTGTTGAAATAACCATACCCTGTTATTACCACATTAGGCATTTTTTGATTTCCCGCCAAATAATAAAAAAATCGCCAAGCTGGGTTCATTTTTCGAAACATAATTTTTTCTCCGTATTTGGCGATTTACTGCAAAAGTTGTCAATGTTGGCGACTTTCGGCGCAACTTTTGAGGGAGGAGTAAGATATTGTGCTTTAAATGGATGCTTGTCTCTAAACTGCCATTGAACGTAATGCATTGGAATTATTTTGAGTGCTCCTGTAGAAGAACTCTGATGATACCGACAGTATTTTCGATGGAGAGCTTTATCTTGTAATCCTTAATAAAATGTATCGATTTTGTTTCATTTCAAATAGCCAAATATAAATATCTCTAAAATACACTTTAAAGAATGACTGCCCATCGAGCGTAATGTATTGGAAATCTTTTAGCTGTCCCGTTGAAGAATATAAATGCTAGATGCGCCATTTTCAATGGAGAACATGGTACAGTGCATAGAAATAACATATATAAATTTCGCAGTAATCTATGCATATTTAGGGGAGTTAGAACTCGGGCGGCCGGACAAACAGCCAAACCGAAATCATAAACACTTTTCAACCTTGTTGAAAGTGTTAAAAAACAAATAATCTCACTATCAAATGAAGAGTTATACCTTTTTTGATCCTGATGATTATGATTTCCGCTTAATCAAACCATATTCTTTCTGAACTTAATTCATTTTAATAAGTGCATTCTTCTAAGCGAGCATTCTTCTAAACAAAAGTGGGGGTGTTACCTCTTATGCCACCCTTCTAACTAGTAAAGAAATTATAAAATGAGATGATTTATGGAAATAATAAAAATATTAATTTCTTGTTGATAACTAGTTAATAATTCATTCAAAATTAAAAATATAAACTTATAAGCATATTAGCTGAAGTACCCGTCGTTGACGGGTTAGTACTTAAAGCAAATTTCCAAAAAGCCACAACTTTCGTCAGCATTGTAGGAGTATTAAGAATGGGATTAACATATTGGCAAAAGTAAAGAAAGTAACGTTATAACTTTTGTGTGTTTTTAAAAGATTACAGTTTAGAGAGTAAGTCATTTCATTTCATTCGCTTTAGTCGTTATTATGTGATGCGCGAACGAATATTTACATATTTTGAAATAATTTTCGCGAAATCTCAAAATTTAATCAACATTTTTGAAAAATTGGAAACCTAGAATTTAAGTTGAGCGACCACCTATCATGTCACCAAATTTCGTTTCATTCCATGTAGTCTTTATTTCGTGATGCTGGAACAAAAATTTACGCATTTTAAAACATTTTTTGCAAAATCTCAAAATGTAATCGAAATATTTTTAAAATTCAACGCCTATAATTTAAGATGAGCAACCACCCAGGGGCGTAGCCAGAAAGTTTACATAGGGGGGGGGTTACGACTACTACAATCATATATATGTATACGTGAGTGTGATAATGTAGTGAAGAATATACAATTTGTATGGCAAAAATTTCTCATGGGGGGTTCATGACAACACTAACCCCCCCCCCCTGGCTACGCCCCTGCAACCACCTATCATGTCACCAAATTTAATATCATTCGTAGTAGTCAATACCGTAGCCAAGGGATAATTTCGAGGGGCGTTCAAGTTTTCTGTTTCAGTGCGGCAGATTTTGAAAGTTTCGGGTTGGGTTTGAACCTCCAAAACCACCCCTTGGCTACGGCCTTGGTGTTAGTTGCTATTACGTGATGCTCGAACAAATATGGACGTATTGTGAAAGACTTATCGCAAAATCTCAAACTTTATTCAAAATTTAAAAAAAATTCGAAGTCTGTTGTTTAAATTCAGTGACCGCCTATCAAGTCACCAAATGTCATTTCATTCTCTTTAGTCGTTATTACGTAATGCGTGAACAAAGATTCACTCAGTTTGAAACGATTTTCGCAAAATCTCAAGATCTAATTGAATTTTTTGTTAAATTAGATGCTTATAGTTTAAGTTGAGTGGCCACCTCTCATTTCACCAAATATCATTTCATTTACATTTGTAGTTATTGTGTGATGTGCGAACACAAAAGTACACTGATTGAAACGATTTTCGCAAAATTTCAAAATCTAATCAAAATTAAAAAAAAAAATTGACTCCTACAATTTAAGTTGAGTAACCAACTAGCTTGACACCAATTATCATTTCATGCGCTTCCGTCGTTATTACGTGATGCGCAAACAAAAATTTACGCAATTCGAAACAATTTTCGCAAAATCTCAAAATCTAATAGAGATTTTTTAAAAATTCGACGCCTATAATTTAAGCTGAGTCATCAACTATCATGCTACCAAATATCATTTCATGCGCTTCAGTCATTATTATGTGATGCGCGAACAAAAATTTACGCAATTTGAAACGATTTTCGCAAAATCTCGAAATTAATCAATTTTTTTAAAAATTCGACCCTTGTATTTTAAACTGGATGACCACCGATCATGTCAGCGAATTTTATTTCATTCGCTCCCGTCATTTTTTCTTGATGGGCGAATAAAAAAAGCATCACGGACAGAATGACGGAACCACAGACAGACAAACTTTTTTTGGAGGGTCGTACTGGATTGCCAGGTACTTGAAACGGATAGAAATCGCAAAACTTTTGAAATCAAGTAATGTACAGACAAGTCTAATTTTTTGTATGTAGATAGTACATGTAATCAGGGGCGTAGCCAGGGGGGTGATATCGGGATATATCCCCCCCGAAATTTTTGGATTAGTGATGAAATTCCGTCTTTTTATACACATATAAGTTCATATCCCCCCCGAAATATTTTCCAAGCGCATATCCCCCCCCGAAAAATTTTCCTGGCTACGCGCCTGCATGTAATGAACCGTTTGTTATGGCATAGGGATATTTTGCGTTAGGCCCATCCATAACATTGACAATAGTGTGCTACTTGCGCATCCAAGGTTGTCTCCTTTTCTTTCTTTCTTTCTTCTTCCTCTTCTTTTTTTTTTTTTTTTTTTTTTTTTCCTGATGGGGAGGGAGCGGGGAGCTCCAGCAATAGAAAAATGTAAAAATGTCTTGCCTAGTCAGCTGTACTATAGAGGTGGATAGGACAATTGGTCACTATTGCACAAGATAACTTTTTTGGCTCTGGTAGTAGAGTCTCTAAAATATAAGTTTCTAGGACATACGATGATAAGGTGTGTTTGTGGTAATCATGGTTACAATACTTCAGGTGTGAAGGTTTTAGCAGAAGTGAGATGAAACAAGTTACGGTCTTTTTTTTTCCTTCCTAAGCTAAAATTTTCATTTTCTCAAGTTTCAATCTTTGGATTTATTAAGCAAGCGTTTTACAACATATTTATACTGCTCAGATGAAGCGAATGATTTTATTACGCGGCTGGTATTCTATGAGCTAAGTATTACGTAATAAAGTTAACCCATGTGATTTTCTTACATACACTTGCAGAAATATTTTACCGATAAATTTGTAATAGTTAAGTACGGAAGTTGCTCAGTTTCGTTGTAAGTTCCATTTAATCTATCCTTGTGGATAGCTCTGTAATAGACCAAAGAAGGTATACAACAATCCTAGGGGACCATATCTACCCCTACAAGTGAATTGTTTTTCTTGGATTCGGTTTTAATCTTCCACAATTCCTATGCACATGCGTGGTTCGCAGAGCGTGGCACCAATTCGATAGAATTGTTGGCTATTGGAATTCAATTGGCTAACTAAGCTCAACAAAATAAACAAGTTCTATACTGCAGTAGCCTCGATTGGCTATAACAAAAGTCTTCGATCTCTTCCGTAGTCCATGATATTAATTTTAACAAAACATAGTTCCGAAAACTACTTTGTTTAGATCATATCACTTTTCATCTAAACGACAGATTTGTTGCTGTGGACTAATAGCAAAGACACCATCCTTCAATAGGCTGCATTCAAGGGCTTTAGCGAATTGTTACTTACTTGTGGTACTACTAAAAATGGAGATTTACAGAGCTCCACCAACTTTGAGAAAGGCAACCCCCTCTGGAGCAAAGGGTCGAAAAGATGGAAAGGGTATAGCTGAAAAATAATTTTCTCAGGGTAGACGAAGGCTGGCTAGTTGGTTGTTTTAATTCAATATTCAGAGAGATCTTCCCTTTTTCAATTAATAGCAAACCGAGTTTTGAAGTTTATTTTTTCTTAATGTGCAGACAAATAAATTCAAGGATTCTCGAGCAGAAAATATTTATTTGGCAGGTTCAGAAATTGAAGGATTTTCATCAAACTAAAACTGGATGTTAACTTTGATACACATGCTCAGAAAAATTGCTTCTAGAAGTAAGTATTGTTTAAACACTGTAGTAAAAGGATAATTTATTTATCAGTGTCAAATGCTTTAGAAAATTGGATGAATAATCAGTCCGTAATAGGTAAGGGAAACAAATCACTTCCTCAAAAATAGCATCGGCCTTTTAAAAAAGTAGAGTAAATCTTTCAGAAGATTTAGATGTGTAGGTGGTGGGGGTAGCGGGCTTTAATTCTTTATCTATTAGAGACTAGGGGCCAAGGCCCCCAGACTCGCTACGCTCGCTTTTCGTATGAGGCATTCGGCCCCTAATAAGGCTTATTCGTAAAAAAGACATAATTTCAACAGACAAAACCCGAAGATTGGATCAGATAGAATGTTACTGAGCTACACATTTCATGGTTCTTGCATGTTCATTGATACATAAAAATTTAAACTTCACACTACAGTAGACCCCCTCCCCCTCATAACACGGAAGATATTTTGTTATGGGAATCCGTGTTGTACGGGTCCTGAGCTATACTCCACCTGGAGTGCGGACTCCGCTTATAATCACTGGAAATATTATTTGCACTCCTCAGAAACACAATGATATTTAATGTTGCCATTTAAAAGTTATATTAATTAGGAGCTAAAGCATAATAAAATCAGAAAATCTGTTTCAGCTGTATTTTTAATAATGTAAAACCTATTGGACACCTTGCAAATCTGCCACATCTGGCGATTTTTCATTATTTGGCGACTTGCGTACATGTAAAGTTAATAAAAGCTACGGAACAGATAGGATATCTTGCCACCAATGGCGACTTTTCATTATTTGGCGATTTACACATGCTCACAACCTATAATTACTCTTCATTTAAGGTTACCGGAAAACCGTTATTCATATTTTCATTTATATAATCGTTTGCAGATTGGCGTACTTAGCACCACGAATTATACCATCTCGTCGCGCTAGCAAATATCCAAAGTGTACTATAACTGCTATAATGGCATAGTTAACGCCGCCAAATATTTCTACTGGTAGCAAATAATCCATCTGGACCGAACCGGCTTTAAAATAATCTGCATTTTAATTATTTTTCATTTTCAAGATATTAGTTATTGGATATTAGTTATACTGTTTTGGAAAAACGAATAATCGCTAATTCTAAACTCCTGTTGTCTAAGCGAACTTACTATTTGAAAATTGTCAACTTTGTGTAACACATTTTGAGTTACTTATTTCATATTATTGTAACCTATTTATAGAAAAAAACAGGTGATGCCTATTCTACAGCTTAAAAAATATTGTAACAATAGATTAAAGCTGTTGTGAACTAATGGTATTTAAATATATGTAAAATTATGTGGCATACTTTTATGTCGCATTTTTGGGACACGTTTTTCATACAACTTTCAATAAAGGGGGTGAGAGATAAAATGACATAGTCATTAATAGATGGAGAAAATCTGCACAGAAAAATGTACAATTCCAACTGAATGAAAATTTCAAAACCTTATTCTCAGGTGTATTCAGCAGACGATAAATTACGATAAATTGCGCCAAGCATTAGAATCATCTCCTCAAAATCGCACAAAAACGTTTAATTTTTAGCCAAATTAAAAATTTGCACATTTTAGTCTCAGAAAATTTCTAAATATGTTTCTTTTGAGTATAAAACATTTCATTCCTGCTCTGATTTCCCATGCACACGATATTTTAATTTAAAAACAGCCTTACAAATAATCTAGAAAAAAAAATCGTTATTCTTTTATTTTTACTTCAAGAGTCTGAATCATTTAATAAACTTGCCGAATGTGGCAACCTAGATAAGCTTAAATGTCGCTTTTTTTTCCACTGTGGGGTTACAATTACGAAATGGCGGAAAGCAAAAATTAGCCTTTTGCGATACGTACTTTATCGATATCTCCTAAAATAATTCGAATTTAAAAAAAATCGCTTCGAGGTGTGTCGGGAACTGTCATGGAAAATTTCCGTATAAAATTTGGGAGGTCTACGATGACCGCGAGACACATTCAAACTAACTAACAGTTTACACATTGTTTTATTAATATAGAAGAAAGATAGTTTTTATTTTGGCGTAAAATGGGCGTAATTGTAACTCATGTTTGTAAATTTCACGCGATTCTAGATACTTGCAAACGCTTTGTTGCAAAGGAATGAATGATTTTATGCCAAATCTGGCAACCATTCTGTTTATTTTTTCAGTTTTTTATTAATATCTTCTAAAATAATTCGATTTTCGAAATTTAACTCAGCTTAGCAGATTCCTCGGAATTTTTCGAATCTGTGGGCACCTTAGTCGAAACTCAAATCCCCACGGTTTAGGAGGAGATAAGCTGACAAGCTTTGACAGCGCCAGCGGCCTTTAATTTTTTTTAGAATAGAGAGATAAGTGGGCAGTGTAAATTGAAAAAATGTTCAAAATAAAGTCGGAAATAATACTCTGTTAAAAAAAAAAAAAAAAAAAAAAAAAAAAAAACTCGTTAATTTTTAGAAGGTTACCTTTTTTAATTTTTATACGACCCCCGTGCAAAAACATTACCAATTAGTAAAATGTGCCCCATACACTATAAGGTGATGTATCAAATTTGAGCCTTTCATCATACGAAGTCGCAGAGATATGTTTAAAGAAAGATTATGTATATAATTTTGTATGTAAACGTTTATTCCTAGAGTGAAAGAAAAAGATTTTCTTTCGTAATTTCTGTACGAGTACGAGCCCTGAAATGCGATCATTCGACGTGATTTTTTCCCTTCGAACGCCATTGAAAAGTGGTTTAAGTCAGCGCTATATTTATCTTCATATCTCTGACACTTTTTAAGGTATATGATTCTCAAATTTTGTATGCCACCTCATTAGTGTATGGGGCACATTTTACTAATCGGGAATTGTTTTGTGCAGGGGTCGTTTAAAAATTTAAAAAGTGTAACTTTTTGAAAATGAACGCGAGGAATTTTTTCTTGACAGAGTATTATTTCCGACCTTATTTTGAAAAATTTTTTCAATTTACTCTGCCCACTTATCTTTAAGAGATAAAGAACTAAAGCCCGTTACTACCTTTTTGGGACACCCTGTATATAGCTTCTTTTTACAATTCTCTTCAAGCTACACAATGAGCAGTAAGAAGAATTCAGAAAGATATGCATATAGTTTTGTATGTTGTTACACCAACTATAACAGCACACACAGACAAAATTTTTATATTAAAAATGCATCGCATTGAACGTCATATAAAGTTGTTGAGGACCTGTTACAAATTCTAAAGGCTGGAACGTGTGACAATAAAGCTGCTCGACTTTCAATGATTTGTGAGACTTGAGTTCGAATTTACCATTGGTATATGAGGCGCTCGAGGCAGAAAGAGCTAAGTCAGCATTTGGCTATTTTTACTTTCCGAACATGTACCATGTAAGGAAAGTATTGTAATCATGAAAATTCCACTTTGAGGTATCTACACGTTTTGAGGTCTTCTGAATTCATTTATGCTATTTTTACGAGATGTATGGATGTGTGTGCGTATGTGAGTGAACACAATAGAACTCCTAAACGGTGCATTCGTTTGAGCTCAAATTTGGTATATAATATATATTTGGTATATTTTGGTTATAAACCACCGTCGCAAGAGCAGTATTGATTTTGGTATGTATAGGACTTATAGTTTTTTTACATGGCAACGGAAAAGTTTTCTTCTATATTACGGCCTACGGAGAGAAATACTTGAATGTGCGCTAAGCATTTAAACGGTGCATTCGGTTGAACTTAATTTGGTATATGTGAAACCAGTTTTGATTTTAGTATGTATAGCACTTATAGTTTTTTTAACAGGTATACGAAAAAGATTTCTTTTACATTATGGCCAATGGAAGGAAATTCTTGAAAGTGCGCTAGCGTCTAAACGGTGCATTCGATTGAGCACAAATTGGGCATGCATATAAAAGGCCACGGTAACATGATCTTCGTAGATTCTAGGTGCCTGTAGAATTGATAGTTTGTTCACGTAACTGCAAAAAATAATTCTTATATATTATGGCCTATAGACGCAAAGCATTTAAAATGAGCTAGTGTCTAAGTGGTGCATTCAAAGAAGTTCAAATGAGGTAAGTATATTATAAGTCACCGTCACACAACATGTATAGATTTTGGTATGTACAGGACTAATAGCTTTCTGACAGTGCAACAAGTGAGTGTTCTTTACGTTATGGACTATGGACGGAAATTCTTGAAAGTGCGCTAGTGTCTATAAAGTGCATTCGATTGAGCTCAAATTGGGTTTGTATATTAAAGGTCACCACGGTCACATGATCTGCATAGATTTTAGTGTGTGTAGACTTGATAGTTTGTTCACGGGCCTGCAAAAACTAATTCTTATACAACATGGCCTATGGGGGGTAAATCATTTAAAGTGAGCTAGAGTCTAAGTGGCGCATTCGATTAACATGAAATTAGGTACGCATATTATAGGTCACTGTCTTACATACTGCATAAAGTTTAGTGAATGTACGGCTTCTTTACAGGACTACAAAAAAGTACTCTTATACATTGCGGCCTACACGCTCAAATCATTTTAATAATCCTAGCGCCTGAACACTAGATCGAATTGAGATGAATGAAATTTATTTAAACGCTTGGTAAATATCAAGTGTTCGAAAAGTTGAATGGAGTCACGCCAATTTTTTTTTCTTTTATTTCGGCATTTGCCAGACGTTATTGAAACTGTGGGTCAGCTTCTTTGTTGAATTTACCCTTTTTACACTATGTAAAGGTAAGGCAAAAAGCAGTGTTTTTCTGAATCAATCGATTCAATCCTCTGAAATTTTTTAAATCAATCGACTTCAAAATTTTCAGAGGAGTTATTTATTTACTTATTTTTTTACGGGTGGGGGGTGGTTAATATAAAAAAATTGAATTTACCCTTTTTACTCAGAGCGTCTTATACGTATTCTGCGACTTAGAATAATAATAATAATTTTCTCCTCCGTATTTCATACGTTTCGTTTATGCTCAACGTTTTTTACTTTCCGAACGTGTACCATGTAGGAAAGTATTGCAATTATGAAAAAAATCGACTTCGAGATTTTGATGCATTTACATGTTTTGAGGTCTTCTGAACTCATTTATGCTATTTTTCGGTGATATACGTATGTGTGTGAGAGGGAACACGATAGCTCCCAAACGGTGCACTTGATTGAGCTCAATTTTTGTATATTATAGACCACCCTCCCACAACCGGTATTGATTTTGGTAAGTATAAGACTTCTAGTTTTTTACAGGCGAAAAGTCTTGAAAGTGTGCTGGCGTCTAAACGGTGCATTCGATTGGGCGCAAATTCGATATGTATATTATAGATCAAGGCAAGGGCGGATTAAAGGGGGGGGCGGAGGGGGCGACCGCCACCCCCGAGAAGAAAGAAATTAATGAAAAAGATCCTATTTTACTTCCATAAAATGGATGTATATGTCAATCTTCTAACTAACCGCCCCCACCGACAAACTATCCGCCCCCCCCCCGACAAACTTGCAATAATCCGCCACTGGATCAAGGTCACGTGACCTCCATAGATTTTGATCTGTGTACAGATTATTAGTTTGTTAGAGGGTTGCAAAAATGATTTCTTTTACATTGTGACCTATGGACGGAAATTATTTAAAGTGTGTTAGTGTTTAAATGGTGCATTTGAATAAGTTTAAATTGGGTATGTATATTGTCGGTCGACCATCACACAACCTGAAAGAATTTTGGTGTGAGTACGGCTTATAGTTTATTTACAAGGCTACAAAAAAGACATAATGCATTATGGCCTATAGGTTCAAATTATTTGAAGTGCACTAGCGTCTGAACACTGCATTCAATTGATACAAATAAAATTTATTTAAAATCTTGGTAAAAATCAAGTGTTCGGAGTGGAGTCACTCCAGATTCCCCTCACAACCCCTCCCGGAAGAATAAGACGTTACTTTTCCAATGAGCAATTTCTACGTGAAATTACATAAATATCAATTGCCATTGCCGATATAATGAAGAGCAAAAGTGGTGTAAACAGCAATTCCTTCTCGGAACATGCTAATCATCAAAACAGGATATTCAAATAAAACAAACTTACATTTAGACACGACAAATATAATTAAGGTATTTCACTCAAAGATAATTATGGTCTTTTATAAGTTCTTTAAAAACTCTGATATCAAAGCGAATCAAATTACGAGTAGAATATTATTATAATGACTCTGTAACGATAGAAATTACACAATTCTACCATGGCATTTATCAACCGTGACCGTTATAAAACATACGTAAAAAAAGAAGCAAGGGATTAAACAAAAAAAAGTATTCTGCTGTACATCCCCTTTTTGAGCACTCTGTTTGAATGTCTTCATAATTAAGGACTAACATCCATGCTATCATTCATTATCCAAAGTTTGTTTCGCAACTAAGTTACTGTATGAGGTAACTAATAATTAGGGAATAATGAAGGATTACAAACACCATTGTCATTTGTATAGGAAATGAGACTACCAAGTAATAAAGGAAAAGTTTTCTTTTCACACAGCATGACTAAGTAGTGTCCTAAGTACGTAGCAAAAATATAAAAGAATGACATAGTGAATATACAATGCTAGCAGAAAAAATGTGGAGAGCGACATTTGTGTCAACATTAAGATCTTAAGATGCACATGCAACACCAGAATGAAAAATAAAGAGAAATCATTTAAAAAGCAATGATTATTTAAAATTCTTCAACATTAATAAATTTAATGAAATTTAAGTATGTATACACATTTAATTCATTTTTTAGTTTTAAATCGATGAGTAAAAGAAAAAAATCTGATGCTTTAGTGTATAATTTAAAGAATATCGAGTGAAACGCCCTTCTTCACAACATTTTGAATTGTTACATACAACAGTAATCGCGCTGACAGTTGTTTTACTATTTCTTTAAATCTCTTTTCTTTCATATACCGACTTTTTAAAGACCTTAAATGCACTTGAGAACCAACTTTCACGTCCCAGTGTTAAATTTAAAGCGTTTTTTATTGTTTTTTTTTTAATTATTGAAAAAGGAGTCGTCAAGAAATTCATAATCAGGACAATGCCTGCATAATTAACCTAACGAGTCCAAAAGCATGACACCAAAGATTCATATGTACTGTTTAGTGCACTAGAAAGAACTAATGCAGAGGTTCCCAAACTGGGTGCCGCGGTACCCTAGGGTGCCACGAGCGTATGTCAGGGATGCCGTGGAGATAATCAAGAAAAGAATTTGGTGGAATATAATCAAATAATTTCCTCTGAACCGGTATCCCCAAGAAAGTGGGCCAAGCCGATCACTAAGTGTGTGCTAAAACAAAAATATTTCAGTCAAGTTCAAGACTGTCCTGTAGCCTCTCTTTTATAGGAACTCCCTGAAATGCGGGTATTGTCAAAATTCTATATCCCTTTCCCAAGAGAGTACTTTCTTGATAGTTAGCCCTATAAACAAACAAACAAAAAATAACGTAAAATGCATTCAAACTGCTTTATTCTAACCTTCATATTCATATTGCTTTAAAGGAAATCTGCCGCGAAAGTTTTTAGCCTGAAAAGGGTGCCGCGAAATGTTTTTAGCCTGACAAGGGTGAAGCGAAATGCTTTTAGCCAGACAAGGATGCCGCGGGTAAAAAAGTTTGGGAACCCCTGAACTAATGTATTCCTTTCTGTGTTTAAATAAAAAAACCTGAGGTACAATACCTAGGGCGATAAATTACAATAGTGTATTACTCATTTGATAGTTTATTGTATATACCCAGCAAACACACACAGGTTCTCTGAACGTCTATTAACGTTCAGAAAACGTCTTCTGAACGTTAATAGACGTTCAGAGAACCTGTGTGTGTTTGCTGGGTAGTTACACATTTCTGCTTTCAAACTCTACAGTTGCAAGTTAAGTTATTAATTACTCATTACACTATGTTTTTTTGTGGTTATTTTTTATTTCTTAATATTAATAATTTGTCGTTATTTTAAGAAATTGAAATATACTTAATATTTTACTCTCATACTATTTTTAAACTAAAAAGTAAAACTAAATTTGAATTTTGGATTTTTTATTCTTTCAAATGACTTACAACTTACTATTTATTTAATATAAAATTCAAATTAATTAATAATCTTTATTTTATCGTTCCATTTTATTGCTGATTACAGAACAACACTGATAAACACAAGTTCAATACACCAAGTGACCAACCCCTCAATCCAATGTGGGACCACTTTTTCACCTTAATACTGCATGCATTCTTCCTGGTATGAAGGTCTGTAGGTGGTATGAGGAATTTGAATTCATATCAATAAACTGCACTTTCCAATTCCTTCAGATTTGCTGGTACTAATCCAGCTGTCAGATGACCCGTTCAATCTCATCCCACAAATTCTCAACAGGATTGAGATCTATTGATTCTGCAGGTCAACAAAGCAAAGATAACTTGCCGTCATGATCTTTGAACCCGCCGAGGACAGCCACGGCTTTATGACAAGGAGCATCATCCTGCTGGCAGTATCGATTACCGGCATGATACACCATTAACATAATAGGATGTACTTGGTCTGCTTGGTAGTTCAGACAACGTTTCACGGGAATCAAGGACCCATACGAGGTAGAGGAAACATCCCCAACATATAATAACGCTTCTATCAGCTTGAAGTGTTGTGACAATGCAGTTAGGTTTCATGCTCTCATGTTGTTTTTTCCATATTCACACCCCGACATCCGCATGGTCTAGTTCATAACGCGATTCCCCGGACAGCACGACTCTCTTCCAGTCTTCTACTATCCAATCCTTGAGCAGCTTTGCGACCTGGAGATGTCTGCTCTTGTCCAAAAAGAAACTAGTAGTGGCTTTCAAACAGGCTGTCGGCTTCCATAGGCTATACGTTGCAGAGTGAGACGAAATCTTCATTCAACGACGTTTGCAATTGTTTCTAGGTTAAAATTCAGCGTTATTTGAAGATTGCTGATCTTCTACTGGACTGGGCAACTCTGGCATGCCTCCTTTCAGATCGAGCATTTACTAACTTGTGATAACAACATGCCTGATGTTAAAACTCTGTTTCCTGCTTGATAGTCGATTACTAACTGCGACTACACTAGCTTCCTAGGTGCAGCTCTTTTGCGAAAACCGGTTCTGATTCTTCGATCTCCTACAATCATTCTGTGTTTAAACTCAGCTAAATCATATTTTTTTGTCCATATCTTTGCAAGGAAAACAGTGAAATTGATGGTTCACTTGTCCTGAATTCCCTTTTTATAGGTAATTATAAACTTATGAACAAATGTAGCACACTACTACAAGAAGAAACTATTAACTTCAAACTCATCACTTTATGTTAGTGTAAAGTAAATAAGGAAAATTTTGAATGCATATACTCAGTGCTATAAGGGTTGCTCAAATGAAAAGTGGACAAATTGACTAAAAATAATATCTTTAATGGAAATCAAAAGAAATCGCCATGGCTATTGTAACGCAGGTCCCATCGTTTATAGGTAGCAGGTCTATGCCTTTGCGGTAGAAAGATTGTGTTTGATTCTGGAGGAAGTCCAGCACAGCTTCCTTCACTTCGTCGTACGAATGGAAACGTGTCCCTTGTAATGCTCTCTTAAGTGGACCTTAGATGTGAAAGTCACAGGGTGACAAATCTGGACTGCATGGTGGGTGTTCCAACACTTCCCAACGGAAATTTTGTAAGGTCGTCTGGGTTTCACGGGAGAAGTGTGGGTGGGCGTTGTCATGGAGAAGAATCACTTGTGTGAGAAAGCCTGGCCGTTTGTTTTTTATTGCTTTCTGTAGTTCCATCAGAGTACTGTAGTATTGTGTCGAATTGATAGTGCTCCCTCGGGGCAGGAAATCAATCAAAAGTGGACCACGGCAATCGAAGAAAAATGAAAGCATCACTTTCCCTGCAGTCGGCGTCGCTTTCGATTTCCTTGGTGGAGGAGATGTGCGTTTCATTGCATACTCGTTTTCTTGAATTCGGATGTGTAGTGGTGACACCAGGACTCGTCACCCACAACGATGCGTTCCAGAAATGCTGCATAACGGATCGAGTGCTGGAGACTAAGGTCCATTCGTTGTTTCTGCTGATCAAGGGTAAGGTGCTTTGGTACTCATTCCGCACACACTTTACTGTACTGCAGATGTGTGTGTGATTATGGCAACGCTACACTAGGGCGATCTGCCAATGGTAGGAGGACTTTCTAAAAGATTCTAACGCGTATTCACGTTACATCTGGAGAAAACCTACCAAAACTCCAGACCGTTAGATCGACAGCCGCGCGATGGGACCCGAACACGGGACCTTCACACTTCGACCGTTTACCAGTATTGCAGATGTTGGTGAACGATGGTGTGAACCGTTCGTTGACTCGGGTTGAGTTCATCACTGATATCACAGGTCCGAACTCTTCGATTGGCTCTGATCATTGCATCCACGGCGGAAATAGAGTAGTCGGTGATCGCGATGTTTGCCTGGCCCGGTTATGGCAGATCCGATATCGTTTGCCGCCCTTCACGAAAACTTTCACACCACTTGTTTACAGCCGTTCGACCTAAACTGTGTTTGTCATACAGACTGCCGCCATTTGCTGATAGATGTCCGCAATCAGAAACTGTACAGCCGCACGCTGTTCCGATTTGGACGCATCCGTGTATAGTACGACTTTCGATCAATTTCCTCTACTACGAACAGCTTTCACTATTTCCCTGTTCGGTGGGACTGCTATAGCTGCAGTCATTCTGACGCAATCGCACTATGTCACACACTTACTTAGAGTACCCCCCCCCCTCCACCTCATGGAATCATAACTGATTTCAGCAAACCCCAGGGCACATGCCTCGTCTGCAACAACCCAATTACGACCCTAAATATACTTATATAAATACACATACAAAATCTGTATTTTTAACTGATATATATAATTCATTAAAAAAAAACCTTTCATGAACTGAGAAGTCATAGTCTCTCATACTTTAATAGTGAAGCACAATGTCTTTTTTTACAATGTTAAAATAATTTCCCCCTGAATTATGCATTATTTCGCAAACCTACACTTGTGTTGTAATCTACAGAATTCATAACTGCTCCCTCAAATTTTTAAAAAAATTTATTTTAAGCCTGACATTTGAAATAATGGCTATTGTGAATTGTTGAAGTATTTTCTTCTTCAGGGTGTGCAGCAAACAATGCCCAGATTTCAAACTTAAAAATCTCAAAAACAAAGATCAATAGAAAAATGTAGCTTAACGACATGTTCCTTATGTAATCTGTAAAGTTTTATACCAAAGTTGCAAGTAGTAGTTACAATAGCTGCTAACAGACAATGGCATACAAAGACTTTTTTTAATAGGGGTTTTATGGACATAATATTAAAAGGTGTAATCTTTAAGTTAAAAATTTATAGATTTTATGATAAAAATCATTTACATTAAAAGGTTTGAATCCCCAAACCTGGCCTTGTGTATGCCACTGCTAAAAGATGGCACTGCATGTCAAAATCGATCAATGCTTATCATGTATAGACTCATTTTCTGTAAGCCCTTACAACATAATCATTTGTAAATGTTCACCACTCAACATACAAAGGTGACACAAACGAATAATCAAATTTGTTAACACAGCCCGTAATGGCTTAACAGATGTGGATTCATTGTGTCATTCATTTGCGTTAGAACCCCTTAGAAAGTCCTCCTACCAAGGCACCCCCATCCTTGGCAGATCGCCCTAGTGTAGCGTTGCCTTAATCTCACAACTATCATTTGCCACACAAATCAAAAATTTAAGCTCATCGAACATACTGGGATGGTTCCAGTAAACATTGTACCCTCAAAAAGTAATCACAAGGAGTCAGATCGGGAGACTCTGGAGGCCTGTGATTACAGTAAGTGGTTACATCTGTAAACGGTTTTCTTAACTACTATTTTGAAACTTTAGTAGTTTCTGTATAAAATTCTTGCAGCTTACATAATAAACATACTGTTTACTGCATCCTTCAATTGATTTTTGTTTTTGCAATTTTTTAATATTGAAATCAGGGTGTTTGCTGGACATCCTGTATATGGATTTTGTTACTGATAAGATAACAATATTGATATATTAAATCATAAAGATGTGCAGATTCTTAATAATGGATAATTTTCTGACATCTTATTTCTTTTATTTTGAGTAGAAGGTAGTTTGTAATTAGGGATGGACGCGAGACGCGACAATTCTCGCATTGTCTCGCGAGACGAAACAGGCATTTTTTTGCGAGACGAGACGCGAGACGAGACAGAGTCTTGTCTCGCGCGAGATTTCGCATTTTTTTCCGTCTCGCATAAATACGATCTGAAAAGCGACAATTTGCCTGAAGTCTCTACCGTTTAACTTGCGTCTCCTTCGTTTTCGGTCCTGGTATACTATCAGCACTCTACAATACGCACAAACACATAACATTTAAAATTAAAACAGATGAGAGATATACAAAACACACAAAGGAGAGGATAAAGAAAGAGGCGGAAAAAAAAGTAAACAGAGAAGAGTTGAAAGAAAAATAATAAGTAAATAGGAAAGGCGGTACGGTATGTTCAAATCTGACCACTTTTAGACGGGGCCCGGGGCATTAAGTTTGGGGCCCCCCTTACTATCCCCTTTTTTACGCATTAAGCCCCTTTACTGAGCCCCCCTTTTTTAAGCATTTTAACCCAGTTTTGACCGCTGTTGTACTCGAAAATTGCATTTCAGTTAACTGTAGTTTTTGTACTTTAATCAAATCGTATTTATCACCCCAAAAAAATATCTCTAACTTGATCTAGTGATAGACAATTAGGTAATACCTATATTATAGAGGAAATTCAGTTTTCCCCCACAATTACTATTTCAGTACACATGAATTTATAATTTAGATAATCGGGATATATATGGGCCCCCTTTTTCTTCAGGGGCACCGGACTACCGCCCCCCCCTTGCCCCTGTGATAATCGGGTTTCGGTTATATCAGAGAGAGATTAGAAGTAGAGCAACTTGCATTCGCATTGATGCTTAGTCTGAGTAGGTTGAAATATGGTTGAATATCCTTGGTTGAAATATCCTTGTACCGATATTATCCTCAAACTTTCCCGCACGTTGCGGCGTGCGTAGGGGGGGGGGCACCCTGGTAACAACTTTCTAGGGGCGGTTAAATCCCTATTGTTGGCCTATTTTAAAGAGATTAAAATGACATTTTTTATTCTTATATATTAATATCGGACGGAAAGAAATGCAAGCAATTTTTTTAAAAACTATTTCTCTTTTCGTTTATATTATCATGTTTTCCCTTCCTTCGGCTGGCAAAACTTTTATAATTTTTTTTCCTCCCCATCATTTTATCTTGCAGTTGGGTTCCTATTCTAAAATTATCTTCGCCTGTTAGATGTCTTTTCATTTTTTTTAAAAATCCACACTGGATATACATTAGGGGGATTATGGTTTAATTTTTCTGTAAACAGGGCGACCATAACGACTGTAGTACTATCGCTAAAAATTATTGTGGAAAAGTACAAACGGATAGTCGTCAACAAATTAACTGTTCAGTAATTTAAAATATAAACAAAAAATAAGACGTCTATTAACCAACTGAGATACTATAATGAAATCTAAAAATGCACACACGGTAATGTTATTGGAAATATTAGGCAAATAATTATAATTATCGTTAATATAATCTTGTTTTCATTAATCAGGGCTCACAACAGAATTTCAAGGCCAATTCCGGGTAAAAAAGGAGCTATTTTAATCATAAAAAGGACCAAAAAGGAGCTGTTTTGTCTGAAAAGGGGACCAAAAAGGGGCCAGTTCTGTTTGAAAAAAAGCTCATACACAAGAAGGAAATTGTTTATAAACTGACACACATATAACTATATATTTTAAAAAATTTAAATAACAGAAACACTTCAGTTTTTCTAACTAGAAACCAGACTAATTCATAGCAGTTATAATTTGTATACACATAAAATATCTGCTTGTATCAGGGATGAGATTGACAAAAAGGAAAAAGTCTGAAAGAATGTAGGAACAACATTTAAGCAATACAATTTTGAATTTCAAGTTCAATAAATATTGTAATTGCTTTTTTTTCCATCTACAAAACCATTTGATTCCTGAAACTTTAGTTCTGGCACATTTACATTTTTCCATGAATCTTTCCTGAATCAAGAAACAACTTTCAAAAAACGGGCCTGCATGATCAGCAATTCTTAGTAAGAAATTGTGCTCCATTAAAAATTCTGTATAAAGGGATTTAGCATTTGTAACAGATATGTTGAATTGAAATCTCTTTCCTAAAAAAGATTCAACTTGTATTTATGAAATAAATTTGGAATACCCCATCACAATCATGTTTCTTTACCAAAACTAACACATTTAATTTGAATCATAAAAAAAAGAGCAAAGAGTTTGCAGAAATTAAATGTAATTCTTGAATTTTTATTAAACAAATCAAAAGTAAAGACTTGAGTTATGATAAGGCGACAAACACATTAAAGTGAAGCTTTTTGCCTTAAACAGTCCAGACAATGCAATATTTCATAAATTAACAGGGAAGAAGATGACAGCATATAACATCACATGTGAAAACATTTCATCGTCCAATAGATAAAAAGTTTGTAATAGAGTGACTTCTGAATGACTAGAATCCACAGCTAGCACCATGAAAAAGGGAAAAAAGGGACCATTTCTGCAAAAAAAGGACTTCTAAGGACCTTGAACAAAAAAAGGGACTTCAAGGGAAAAAAAGGACCATTTGTGAGGCCTGATTAATATAAAAATTACACATATTTTAGAGACTTGAAATTGACGTTAAAGTAAATAGTAGAGATTTAATAAAGACTAAAAGTGTTCTGTTTATAATTTTTCAAGGGTTATCTTACAACCAACTGAACGATAAGTAATTCTAATTTGTGTTAATATATCCCGCAGTAATTTCAACAGAGGAGATTACTTGAACTTAAAAAAAAAAAAATCTGTTTTGTCTCATGCAGATATGATTTTAGTAAAATATTCGCTACTTCTCGTATGAAGAGCGGGTGCGCAGCTATTTTAAAACAAACGGTTGTCCCTTTCATGTAGTGTCTGAGGTATTTAATGCTACAACTTGAACAGTATGATGTAGAAATAACACATTTTGAAAGTCGGGAGTTCTCTGCAAACCGCTAAGCTTTTCACTTTTCTGATCGCGAATGACACTGACGTAGTTTTTTGAGTCATTATATTGCAGTGATGCCAGGTTAATACTCATGACGCAAACTTTACACCAAGAGTCAAATAATTTTGCTTTTATTTTAGATTCCACATCACTGGAATTAATTGAAATTACTCATGTTAGGAAAATTTTCGTTTACTACAGTGCGAAGAACGGGCACGCAGCTAGTAAATAAAAATAAATACTATATTTTCGGTGTGACATTATATATACGGATTAAATCACTTCAAATGCCGATGTATGCTGATATAGTTATTAATATATCTACTAATGTGGCTATATGTAAGTAATTGTTATTATTAATATTAATTTACAATAAAATCCCAATAATAAGTTAGTATAAAATGGTAACGAAATCGCAGTCCTTAATTTTGCGAGACTCGCGAGACGTCTCGCGCGAGACGAGACAGCAATTTCTTTGCGAGACGCGAGACGAGACACAGTGTTTGCGAGACGAGACAGAGGTTTACCACTGCGAGACGAGACGAGACAGCCCCGATTCTCGTCTCGCGTCCATCCCTATTTGTAATGCTTTTTTGAAAGTTCTTTGGGGAGAAATCAGTTTTTTAAAAGAACACAACTTTTACGAAATTTAAAGCGCATTTTTTTTATGAACAAATTGTTAGTAATTACACAAAACCTTATACTTAAAACATTTTATTGGAAGGGTGTCACCACTTTATTTGGTGGCAGAGCAAACATTTTAAAAGCATGTTTTTATCCATTACATTTAAAATTAAAGAAACAACTTTGCTTTCTAAATAAAACTACAGAAAAATCCAAACTATCAGCAGAATTGAGTTGCATGTTAACAGAGGACAAACAAATTCTCCTTTAAAATGAGTGCAAATGACACCAATCAATTATATCTTATAAATAAAAATGAAATTCTGTTTGATTGTTTGTTTGTGGATTTGATTCGTATACACATCCACAAAAATGGACCTATCGGCCTGAAATTTAGCACAGATATGTAAAATAATATAGAATAAATCGTAGTCCACTTTAAAACTTTGAAAGTCCACCCGTTCCCGGAATTTAAGAGATTTTTTATGCTCTTCACGCAAAAAGCTTTCCGTGTAATTGTAACCCCTGTAGTGAAAAAAGTGTGAAATAAGGATCGTGGTTGCCATGTGTGGCGATTTTGCCGAATAAAATGTTTTAAATTCTCAAAGTAAAAATAAAGGAATAATAATGATTTTTTTTGTTAGTTTATATTCGTAAGGTTATTTTTTTTAAAATTATAATATCGTGTGCATGGGAAATCAGAGCAGGAATGTAATGCTTTACACGCAAAACAATAAGAATTGAAGATTTCCGAGGCTAATGTGTAAATTTTTTTAGTTTGGCGAAAAAATAAAATGGCTGAAATATGGATTTTGAGTAAGTGAGTTCTAGCGGTTTGCACAGTTTTCGGCTTGGCGCAATTTATTGAGAGCTTAAGGAAATAGATTTTTGAAAACAAGTGCAAATGTTTTATTAAAATACAGCGTTAAATTTTAATGATCCGTGAAGAAATAATGCAGTTATTAAGGGATTTCAAGCGATTTAACTTCAGAATTCTTGCCAATTGAGTACATTGATTTAAGTTGGGGGAATTCCGCCAAATATCAGAAAATCGAAATCTTCTCATTTAGTACATCGGAGTAACGATGAATAAAACACATTATAGTTGATAATTTAAAAAAAATCGGCTGTATTAAGGGATTCCAATTTTCAAATAAATGCGTGCTACTCTTTGGCGGTCGAACCATTTCCCATATTGATTGCTGCTAAGTCAATGCTTCGAATGATTCCCTGAAAAAACTCTTGCAAAATGGCGTATGTTGGCACTTTGGCGAGGCTTAGATTTGAAACTGGATTTTATTTGAGACTGGTATATATAATAACACTGGTTATAGATAAAAATGAATGTTGGTATGTGTTTATGAGGTTGAAAAACCGTACAGCACCGTTGCACGATGAAATTTGGTTCACCTGTCTTTTATGATGGAGAAGGTTTTTATGCTATCCGTTTTCCTTAACTTGCCACTTGGTGCCGCAGCACAACGTCGAATTCTATTCCGTTTAGCCGTTTGCTATGCGAATATCGTCCAACCGATTTCGATGAAATTTGGTACACGCGAATATTATAACACGGAGAATATTTTTCACTATCCATTTTGCTGTAACTTGCCGCTGAATGGCGCTGCAAAGCATCAACTTCTATACCGTTCGACCGGACGGCATAAAATTTTTTATACTTACACATTTGAGCACGAAGAATATATTCTAACTGCGTTCCTTTTGATGTTACTCACCACTAGATGACACTG
This sequence comes from Cheiracanthium punctorium, assembly GCA_038373885.1. Classification (NCBI taxonomy): domain Eukaryota; kingdom Metazoa; phylum Arthropoda; class Arachnida; order Araneae; family Cheiracanthiidae; genus Cheiracanthium; species Cheiracanthium punctorium. Next base: position 153,596 of record JAWZYV010011865.1, on the reverse strand, counting down.
CAATACATTATTATTTTAACTCGCCACTAGATGCAAGGCCAAATTCATGACCAATCAAACGGTCGCTATGAAAATCAGTATACATAGCTATTTGAAGAATGAGAATATTTTGGCATTATCCTTTTTGCTGTAACTTGCCACTTGACGGCGCTGTAGCAAATCATTACTTTAATTAACCACTAGATGGTCCTGCAGTGTATCACTTCTTGACTGTGCAAATGATCGCTATGAAAATAGGTATATATAGATATTTGAACACGGGGAAGATTTTGGTGCTATCCATTTTCCTATAACTTGCCACTAGATGTCGTGTCAACACATGAACTTCAGGACTGTCCAGCCGATAGTCATGAAAATTCGTATAGATTGATATCTGAATGCGAAGAATATTTTCGCCGTATCCGTTTTGCTAAAACTCGCCACTAGATTGCGCTACGCCGCATGGCCTTCTGCACCGTACAAACGATTGCCTTGCAATTCGGTATGCATGATTATTGGACACAATATAACGCGATATCCATTTTGCTATATCTGTTTATTACAATGAATAGTAATCACCACAAATCGTAATATCAAAAAGTCCATTCTGTCCCGTGCGAAGAACGGGTACTTCAGCTAGTATATATATATAACCGTGTGAGGCCAGCTTAGCTGCTGAGCAGCTATAAAGCTACGGGTAGCCTCTACGGGGGACACTCCAGAAAGCGTGGAGGTTCGCTGGGAGGGGAAAAAAAAAAAAAAACAGAAATTCAGAATAGTTCGTGGCGTGAGCACGTAGGCCATGGCTCACACAGAGGGTAGAGTTTATGGTTGCGTGGGAGATTAAGTCAGATTGGATATGTCCATTAGTAGGCTGAAAATTGCACAGAGCTTTCTTCTTGCAGATCTGCTTCTCTGCACGATTTTGGTCCATTCTGCCATACACTCTTCCGCTGGCGAATTAACTAAAGAACATCACCTCAATGTTCCTTAGTTAATTCGCAGGAGAACAGGCAATGTTCGCTGATGCCTGTTACACCACAGGGACAGTTACCCGTTGGGTGTCGGTGGAACTTGTGTAGGTACGACAGAAATGGACCATGGCCAGTGAGGAAAGCTGTTGCTGACGATTCCAGCTTAAAGCCACAGGAACCAGGTTTAGGGAGAAGTCTGAATGTGTGACGTCCCTTGTCCGTTGTTTCCCATATGCTTCTCCAATCCTCCAGCTTTGCCTTGTGAAGGAACTGATTTACGTAGGAGAAGGGTGCTTCTAGAGTATAGGAACCCTCTGTTAAAGTAGCTGCTTGCTTCGCTAGCTGATCTGCCCTCTCGTTCCCTTTGATGTTGATGTGGGCCTTGACATGGCTCAGTCGAGTGTTTGTCGATTCCCTAAGAAGGAGCTTGATTTCAAGGACAAGTGGGTTCCTTCTTCTGTGGGAGGAGATCGCTTGAAGACTGCTGAAACTGTCACTGTACAGAACTACGTATTTGCCTTGCCAGTTGTCCTTCATCCAGCTCAGCGCCTCTCGAATTGCGAGCAGCTCTGCCTGGTACACGCTGTTGAAGGTCGATAGCCCTATGCACTCGTGGTGGCGTTCAATCTCTCCCTCAAATGCTACAAATGCTGCACCCGTGCCTTGTTCAGTCTTGGAGCCGTCTGTGTAGATGCTGTGGCCTATTAGATGTTGCTGAGTGGCTGTGGTGAGTTTAATTTGGTGTTGACCAGGTTCCGTCGCTGGATGCAGCTTCCATCTTGGAATTAGATGGTGAGCAGGAGGGAGAGCTGGAAAAATTTGAGGTAACTCTGGCAGGTTATCTTGGATGCGCAGTACTTGTGCTTTTGCAGCTTCATACTTGACTGTAAGATCAAGGGGGATCTGGTCCGAGATCGCACAGAGCGCCAGAGTTGAAGTTGTTCGATAGGCTCTGGTTAGACGGAGCAGGGGTATTCTCTGTGCTGAAAGCAGCTTGGCTCTGGCTTCTTTATTCAGATTTAGGTCCCAAACTCCTGCTGCATACGTCACTTGGCTGAGGGCTATCGTTTCGTACCAGATCTTGAGATGGCTATGGGAAGCTCCCCAGAACCGCGAAGAGACCCGTTGTCCTGTCCGTTGTTGGCTATGATGAGCTTCTGCCTTATGCTGTTGATGTGTGGGACCCACGTCAGATTTTTATCTATAGTGAGGCCAAGAAGCTTTAATGTGTTTACATGCTTTGCACTCTTTCTCTTTATTCTTATGACTGGGTTCCTTTGGAGTCGCTTTGGCTTGGCGAACGTTAGGGCTTGGGTCTTACTTATCGACAGTTCTAGGTGAAGGTCCTTTATCACTGTTGAAAAGTTCTTTAGTAGGAAAGCAGCTCGTTCCTCAATGTCCTTACGTCTCGGACCGCCAAAAAAAAGGAGATGTCATCTGCAAAGGCCACAATCTCTGTATGCGGGGTGATGGGGAGCTTGAGAATCGGGTTAGCTAGCACATTCCATAAGATCGGTCCCAGGCATGAACCCTGGGGACACGCCTTGTAGATGGCATATTCCTCCGTTCCCAAACCACAGTTCAGCAGAATTTTTCTTTCGTCCAGGTAAGTGCAGAGCAACCTACGTATGTTCCCTGGGCAGTTCAAGGTTACCAATTCCTTTTTGATGGTGTGCCAGTCAGCGTTGTCGAAAGCACCTTTGATGTCAACTGACACCAAGGTCGTATACCTTCCTGCTTTGATATTTTCTGATATTGACATGTGTATCTTGGAGAGGGCTTTTTCGCAAGATAGACTGTCACTGAAGCCGTACTGGCGATCCGAGATTAAGGAATTCGTCTCCAGGTGATACATTAGCCGCTGGGCCACTAGTACTATAAGAGATGCTCTCTTCTGGATTTTTCCCTGTCTTCAGGAAATAAACTACTTCCCCTTTCCGTAAGCATCTGGGGAAGTAACCCAGCTCCAGGCATTAGTTGGCCCATGCTGTTAGCAGGCCTGAGAAAGTATTTTGGAGGGCTCTGAGCATCCTGAAGTCGATGGCATCTGGTCCTGGGGGCTTCTTCGGGTTGAGCGCAAAGAGTGTTGCTCTTACCTCGGAACGGACGAAGGGGACATCGTTAGGCTCTGTGCTAATAGGATCTATTTGATCCGTTTTGAGGTGCTGCGGGAACAGATCTCTAGTTATAAGCTTGATTGCTTCCTCTCTTGAAATTGTTGAATTCTGCTTTTAAATCTGTCGGAGAAAATACCTTCCCGTAGGCTATTTTATAGGTATCACCATAGGGATCCTTCCTCTCTGTGCAGAACTGTCTCCAGGAGTTAGTTCTCTGCACCAGGATCGATCTCCTGTATTCTGCTCTCGTCCTGTTGAGCTCTTTTAGAAGAGAGTTCTTGTGGTCTGCCACCAGCTGGTCCTGTGCTATGATAGCTTTTGTTCTTCTTGTCAGGGCCGTGTGTCTGTTTCTTTTCGTACGCAGGGCTGGGGTCCACCACTTGAAATTGACTTGTCTTTATTGCTTTCTTCCTATATGCACTAGACGCAGCTAGTTGGACTTGTTGGATCAGTAATTGAGTTGCTGTTTCCAGCTCTACTGTGGATGAGGCTTGGTGCAGGGAAGCCACCAGGGGGTGTATGCCTGGGCGGAGGTGGCTTAGGAACTTTCCGTGGTTACCATGCTCAGTTTTATACCGTGTTCTTGTTTTTTGAGCTGGTGCATGATTTAGGATGTACGTAATATATCTGTGGTCTGGGGCGTTGTATAATGGGTCCACCTTCCAGTTGGCCACTTCCTTGGCTGCTAGGGTGTTGGCCAGGGTGACATCTGGCCAACCCTTCCCTGCCTCTTCTCTTCCATGTTTGAAGAATGTCCGGGGTCCCTCTTCATCATTTAGCATTGCAAGACCATACGATGCTATGTGCTCAATGAGTGCCGTTCCTCTTGCGTCTCCATAGGAATAGCCCCATGCCTTTGATCTGGCATTCAGGTCCGCTCCTATTAAGAAAGGTTGGTTGGTGATTATGGCCGGGATAGTTTCCTCCAGAGCTTCTTCTAGGTCTTGTGAAGGGGGAGCGTATTGGGAGCCGATGACGAAGTGATTTGTGGCCATAGTTAGGGTAATAAAGATCGTTGTTTCAGTGTTGATGTGCTGTGTGCAAACTAGTGATGTGTTTCGGATTAATACATGTGCTTTGTTGTTCTTCGAGGCCAGGCACGTCCAGGAACTTGGGAACTCTGTTGGTCTTTTTTAACATTAATGTGGGCATCTTGAATTAAGGCTATGTCAAAATTAGATTCTTGCATGAAAGTTGTAAGTAGAATGTTTGCGGTTTTTGTATTGTTTAGGTTAATCTGTACTATTTTCACCTGTTGCATCTTGAGGGAGGAACTGGAGGAGGATATAATTATGGAAGGTCTTCTCGAGGAGCTCCTCTACTCCTGACAAAATCCTTTGCATAGTGTATGAAAGAGGGGCAAACTGCCGAGCAGGCCGTGTGGTTGGTGTACGTCTCTGGGTTGAGTTTGTTCATGCGTTGAAGTCTTTGCAATTAATGCAGCTAGCCTGTTCTTCCCTGCAGGAAACTGTTGGGTGCTGACCACTGCAGGTCGCGCAATATGCGCTGTTCTTACAAGATCCGGCTGCGTGTCCGAACAGCTGGCCATTGAAGCACCTTCTGATTCTTCTGTAGGGTTCTATGCGGCAACGGCTGGAGACGAGGTAAATTGATCCACTTTTCTTCAGCACTCGCGCTTGGAATGTTGAAAGTTGTATTCGGTAGTGACTAGGTGCATTATGCGCTGCTATGGACTCTTTCACTGTGAGTAATACGTCTTCCATTTCCAGGCCTAGCTCTTCTGCTATGGTTTGATGAATCTCATTATCATCGTATGTGTTTGGCACGAACTTGATTACTAGGGTTGTAGTCGGCAGGGGCTTCTCTTCTACAGTAAATAGGTCTGGTGGTGCTCTGCTTGAGAGCTCGGCTAGAAATTCTGAATGACTGTGGTTGTCCTTGAGCTGGATTTCTATATTTTCCTTGTTGATTTTTGCCCTCTTAATCATACCTGGTGGGAATTTTGTGTTATCTAGGGTTTCTTTTATAGATTCCAACATCATCTCTGTGTTCATTGGTTTTATCAGGAGTGGTGGATTGGTAAGGTTCGGCTTCAAATTTCTTCGGTTTATCCCCTTAACTGCCGCTGCATAGGTAGGTGTCGCTGGGTCGGGTTTCTGGATGCCTGCGTTTCTTATCTCTGTGGATAGGTCTTCTATTTTTCCTTTCAATTGGGTGAGATTTTCCCTGGTCTTCTCCTGTGCTTCTTTGTTGGTCTTCAGCTCCCTCTCCACTTCTGTCTGTGTCTGTGATCTCAGGAGTTGGATCCTCTTTAAGTAGTCTTCCTCATCCCATAATGTTTTTAAATGCTGGGTGTTGCTGATGGAGGTGCGTTTCGCTGAGTTTAGGATTTCCAGCAAAGTCGATAGAAATTCCTTCACCTGTTTGAATGGCTGTTTTGAATGAGGTGGGTTCTTGTTCAACACTTCCTTCGTTAGCTCGATGGCCTGCGTTATGATTGCCGTGGTCCTTTGAATATTAATTAGGTCGGAAACCGATGGGAACTCATCTTCTGTAGCTGGTTCCAAGGGGCCATCGGGAATTGGCGGCAAAGCCAGCGGTAATTGTACTTGTGTCGACAGAACGGGAGGAAGAAAGTTCACTTCAGGAGTGAAGGTTGCTGTTGGGGGCTGTGAGGTTCCCTGTTTCATGGCAGTAGGTGAGAGGATTTAGGATGAGTGGGGAGATGATAAGGAGAGAGGGAAGAGGAAGAAGGGACAGAGTGAGAAAAAAAAAAGGAAAGGGAGAAGGGAAAGAATTACAGGGTACGGGCTGCAGGCATTTTAATGTGAGATCCTAAATGCTAAAATATATACTCTATGCAGTGACAGGAGAAAATACAAGGAGCTAATTACTAGTAATTAAGTTCTTACCGCTAGAGACACTCTCTGAAACTTGTTTGTTGCAATGTGTTACTTTAAGAAACTAACTTAATGATAGAAAAGTGCAATACGAGGCTAATGGGAGACCAAGATAAGAAATTTACTTGGCAATGGAACCGAGAGAACAAGGAAATAAAAAAAAAAAGAAAACTAAGTCGAAAAATCAGTGAAAAAGCCTAATAAGAGGTTTACTTATTATAGGAAATTGACAAACAAAATGTTAATGAATGGTAATTCCGAGTAAACGAAATAACAAAATGGTAATAATGGAATAAATGAAATGGTAAAGTGTGAGAATAGTGAAATATAAAAAAGAATTAAAATAAAACAATTTTTATTTTATTTTATTTATTTATTTTTTACCCTCCTGAAATGAGCGTGGACTTTGAAAAAAGTCGAAAACTGAAGTTCAGAGAGCCTACTGAGAACATGGGGCCAGTGGTTTTCTGATTTTTTATTTCATAACTTATGCCAATAGTGTAGAAAAGTGGGAGACTTCCTTTTTTTACTGACAAAAGATTAACACCATCATTTTAATTTTTCACAACTCTTTTTAATTCTGATGCAAAGATTATGTCATAATAGAAACACACCAATTTTGAAGTTCTAATTTACTCTAAGTTGAAAGTTCATCAAGAATACTCAGTATGACTTTTTTTCACAAGTCATACTGATAATATGTTATGGTAAGCAAGATAAAATGTTTCTGTTTCCATGAATCATGGATATAAGAATTAATAGTATGTGTTACAATGGTAAAATATAAGTAATTTACAAGTCTATATTTGTTTCATATTTATGAGTTCTTATTTTACAAGTGAAAGAACTCTAAAAAATTAAACCTTGGTTTTTGTTTGATTGTTGAATTCAACAACTTTGAGCAACAATAGATTCTGTCATTATGGCTCCTAAAATGTTAAAAACAGAAAAAAAAAAATTGTTACCATTTTTGAATCAACAAAGGTAGAGCTATTGAGTAGATATACAAACAAAAATTATTCTATAGCCAGATTTCATTTGAGTCTGCTAAACATTAACTAACTATACATTAATATGAAATTAATAAACAATCAATCTTTTGGTGTCAGATTAAATTTGTTGTTTCTAATGCCCTGTAACGTCTTCAGGACACGGCCACCAGATAATCAGTCATTCTGGGTTAACATATGTTTATTCCAGCCATTTACAATAATTACATAAATTTCACACTGACACTTTATTAAACAAATTAAAATAAAATCACAAAAACTCCTTGCTCGGAGGATTTCATTAGCAATTAAAATAACAACCCCCGCATGGGTCGTCTCTTCACGTGCTGGACGCACCGCCCGCTCCTCGTGTCCAACTCAGTTTTTGTAGGGAGACAACAGAAGTATATTCTCTTCAGTTCAATCGCAACAGCGAATTCATTCGGGTGATGGTTCACAAACAGTTCTCACTCAAGAACGCACCAAGCTCGCTTACTATCTTGAGCACGGCGGTCGGAGGAGTCCTCACAAGGCTGTCAACGTGATGCCAAGAGGAACCTTACAGCTCCTCCCCCCTTAGAAATTTTTTTTCGATGCATCAGAGAAAAAAATTTAATTTCAACTTTCCATGTAGATAACCTGATCTCGCCACAAAACCGAGGCAAATTTCCCACTATTCATAAAATAAAACAGAATTAATCTAACCCATAGCTACACAAAATATATTTCAAAATTTTACAAACCTGATAGTCCAACAATTTAAATGATATAAAAACACCAATACTGCCACACACAAGTTTGACTCAATTTCAACATTCCATGCACAAGTGAAAGTCCTATTATCAATTCCCACAAAATACATTTAATTCCCTCGACTAAGGCCGTCAGCATCCTTGCCGGCGGAGCCTGTCCTATGCACAATCCTATATTTGAATGGTTGTAGGGCCAGTAATGCTGAGGGTAAATTTTCTCCCAATCCTCTCCAGATTCTAAACAAAATACCTTAATTAACCGTTTAATAGTCCTATGAAACCCTTGAACAGGATCTGATTTGGGGTGATGAACCGAACTATGAGTAACCTTTATTCCAAACCGGTCAGAAAATTCGGTGGTGAGATGACTAGTGAATGAGGTTCCCAAGTCACACTGTACCTCCCGTGGAAATCCCAGTCTACTGAAAGTCATTAACAACGCCTCAATCACCGAAACCGAACCAATATCTCTCAATGCGTGTCCTTCGGAATACCTCAATGACATACAGATACCCGTTACTAAATACCGAATTCCATTTGCACTAGATGGCAAAGGGCTGATCGTATCAATATTTATTTTTGAGGAAACCTCCCTAATGATCGGTACAAGCTTTAACGGGGCTTTTTTAGTATATCGAGCCTTTCCAACCCGCTGACACGGATCACAAGTACGAACATAATTCTCTACCTCTTTAATGCAGTTAGGCCAAAAATAGTAACGTAGCAATCTATTACTCGATTTCGCAACAATCGCATGCCCCGATGTCTCTTCATAACAGATAACTTTAGTCCTCTCCCTAAATTTTTTCGGAACAAGAAGCTGCTTACGCTCGCTCTTGAGGCGATCCACAGATTTTCTAAACAATAACCCTTTCTCCATTTTAAACTCAGATTTTCCTCCCCTCTCCTGCATGCTTGAAAAACATGGCTTAAGAGTGGGGCAATCTCTCTGTTCGCGAGCGAAGTTTTGCGAGTCCACCGATAAAAGGGCTCGAATGGCAAAATCTCCCCCCTCCGGCAATTGCATTTTTTCTGCTTCCTCCAACTCAAAACTGCCCGTCATACAGGGTTGTTCTAGATTTTCCCCTTGTGTACTGTCACGATCCTCAGGGTTCCGACGTATTTCTTCTCGCTTTTGACCACGAGTAACAACTGCGTTAACTAGCGATGGGTTTCTTTTTTGATCTTCAATTAATTTTACAGTTTTATTTGATAACAGATAAAAACCCTGATCAAGGGAAGAATCAATCACAGCTGCCCTAGTCACAACATTTCCAAATTTCGCACTTTCCATTTCAATTTTTGCAAGAGGTAAACAAGTAAAGTTTTTATCTAGCGGTTGCTTTACCCACACCGTTTCACCCAGCAAATCACCAGGACTGATATGGTTCAAGGATACCATATCCATATTTGCTCCCGTGTCTCGCAACACTCGCATTAATTTTCCGTTAATTTTTGCCTCGCTCATATAGGGCTCAAATAAAGTTTCACCAGACTCCCCCGTTCTCACATTATTTACCTGCTCAAAAGCACGGTTTTCCTTTAATTTCGGGCAACTTGGTTTTAAATGGTTTGGCGAGCCACACAAAAAACATCTAACACTCTTTCTACGGTCAAATGCAACATTTTCCGAATTCTTACGTCTAAACTCGGGGCTTCTCCAGGGAGGAGTGTTTCCGACCGTTCGATTTTTTTCAGGGGATTCCTTTCCTGCTGACAAAAAATTCTCTTTATCCATTTCCCTCCGATCAGAAGCCTTTGAAATTACTTGTTTCCGCGAAGTTTCTCTAACTGCCTCATATTTATCTAATTTATTTGCCAACTCCGACGGACTGACCAGGTCTCCCCAGTTATCAATGAAGTGTTCCCTTACTGCCGGCGAGACACGGTTTTTTATCTGATCAGCAATCATCAGCTCTTTTAACTTTCCAAACGTGTCCACCCCCACTCCATCCAACCAGCCGTCCAAAAAGGTTCCGAGCTCAAATACCAGATCCTTCCACAATGCCCCCACGCGTCTTTGGTGCTGGGTAAATTTAATTCTAAAGGTCTCAGGCTTTAATTTAAAGCGCTCCAACAACACTTTCTTTATATACTGATAGTCCTCAGCCTTTTCTTCGGGTTCCCTAATAATAATTTCCGCAATTTCTATGGGCAAAAGCGGTATAAGGTGAGAGACATAATCAGACTTGTCTACCTGAGCCTTTTTAGCCTGCCGCTCAAACATAACTAAATATAAAGAAATGTCCGAGGTGTTCGGGTCAAACCCCTGCATGAAGTTTTTGAATTCCCGCGTAACTCTGCCCAGCTCGTCACGCGAAGAGGTCAGATTACTCATATCTACATGTGTCAATTTCAAACGTTCTAGCTCATATTCGCGCTCCGCCTTTAGATTTTCCGCCCTCTCTCTTTGCTCATCCTCAATCTACTCAATCATATTTTTGACATACTCTTCCTTGTAATCCACGGACGTTGTAATTTTCGTTATAATGTCTTTAACCCTATCAGTCTGATCGGCATCTACTCCCAATTCAAAAGCCAAAGTTACCAAATCGGCTTTTCGCTTTTTTGCAAGGTAGGCCATGTTTCTTATCCTATATGTATATATATCTTATAAATAAAAATGAAATTCTGTTTGTTTGTTTGTTTATTTGTTTGTTTGTTTGTTTGTTTGTTTGTTTGTGGATTTGAGTTGTATACAAATCCACAAAAATGGACATATGAGCCTGAAATTTTGCACAGATATGTAAAATAATATAGAATAAATCATAGTCCACTTTAAAACTTTGAAAGTCCACCCATTCCCGGAATTTAAGAGATTTTTTATGTTCTCCACGCAAAAAGCTTTCCGTAATTGTAACCCCTGTAGTGAAAAAAGTGTGAAATAAGGATCGTGGTTGCCATGTCTGGCGATTTTGCCGAATAAGATGTTTTAAATTCTCAAAGTAAAAATAAAAGAATAATAATGATTTTTTTTTGTTAGTTTATATTCGTAAGGTTATTTTTTTTTAAATTATAATATCGTGTGCATGGGAAATCGGAGCAGGAATGAAATGTTTTATACGCAAAACAATAAGAATTGAAAATTTCCGAGGCTAATAGGTAATTTTTTTTAGTTTGGCGAAAAAATAAAATGGCTCAAATGCCGATTTTTAGAAAGTGAGTTCTAGCGGTTTGCACAGATTTCGGCTTGGCGCAATTTATTGAGAGCTTAAGGAAATAGATTTTTGAAAACAAGTGTAAAGGTTTTATTAGAATACAGCATTAAATTTTAATGATCCGTGAAGAAATAATGCAGTTGTTAAGGGATTTCAAGCGATCTATCTCCAGAATTCTCGCCAAATGAGTACATTGATTGGGGGAGTTCCGCCAAATTTCAGAAAATTGAAATCTTCTCATTTACTACATCGGAGTAACGATGAATAAAACACGTTATAGTTGATAATTTTAAAATTTTCGGCTGTATTAAGGGATTCCACTTTTGAAATAAAGGCTTGATTTACTTTTTCGCGGTCGAACCATTTCCCATATTGATTGCTGCTAAGTCAATGCTTCGAATGATTTCCTAAAGAAACGCTTGCACAATGGCGTATGTTGGCACTTTGGCGAGGCTTAGATTTGAAACTGAAACTGGATTTTATTTGAGACTGGGATATATAATGACACTGGTTATAGATAAAAATGAATGTTGGTATGTGTGTATGAGGTGGAAAAACTCTAGCACCGTTGCACCATGAAATTTGGTTCACCTAAGTCTTTTATCATTGAGAAGCTTTTTATGCTATCCGTTTTCCTCTAACTTGCCACAAGGTGGCGCAGCAGAACGTCGAATTCTATTCCGTTTAGCCGTTTACTATGCGAATATCGTCCAACCGATTTCGATGAAATTTGGTACACGCGGATATTAGAACACGGAGAATATTTTTCACTATCCATTTTGCTGTAACTTGCCGCTAAATGGCGCTGCAACGCATCAACTTCTATCTCGTTCGACCGACCGGCATAAAATTTCTTATACTTCCACATTTCAGCACGAAGAATATATTCTAACTGTGTTCCTTTTGATGTTACTCACCACTAGATGGCACTGCGATGCATTATTATATTAACTCGCCATTAGATGACGCTGCAGCAGGCCAAATTCTTGACCATTCAAACGGTCGCTATGAAAATCAGTATACATAGCTATTTGAACAATGAGAATATTTTCGCGTTATCCATTTTGCTATAACTCGCCACTTGACGGCACTGTAGCAAATCATTACTTTAATTAACCACTAGATCGCGCTGCAGTGCATCACTTCTTGACTGTGCAACTGGTCGCTATGAAAATAGGTATACATAGATATTTGGACACGGGGAAGAGTTCGGCGCTATCCATTTTCCGATATAATTTGGCACTAGATGTCGCGTCAACACATGAACTTCACAGGGCTGTCCAGCCGATCGTCCTGAAATTTCGTATTCATCGATATCTGAATGCGAAAAATATTTCAGCCGTATCCGTTTTGCTAAAACTCGCCACTAGATTGCGCTACGCCGCATGACCTTCTGCACCGTACAAACGATTGCCTTGAAATTCGGTATGCATGGTTATTGAATACAATATAAAGCGATATCCATTTTGCTATATCTCTTTATTACAATAAATAGTAATCCCCACAAATCGTAATATCAAAAAGTCCATTCATTCCCGTGCGAAGAACGGGTACTTCAGCTAGTATATATATATATATAAAAATTCCCAATTTTACAAACTTATTCCATACAATGAAATATATATCTATACAACACAACTGACTGAGTGCACCTGTGCATAAGTCAACCCTTACTAAAATGTATCATAAAATTCATACATAACACCTTACACCCATTTAAAAACTCCAAAACAACACAGTTCAATGCCCGAATTTAAAACATTAACACGAAATACATTCTTAACAAGCCTACCTTAGCATGGTCATTCCACACGCGAAAGGCACGATTTCCTCCAATAAATATGATCCGTAACTCTGAAAATCTACCTACATCCGGTGGTACACAATTCACTCCTCGTCGATAATCACTCACACATTTCTTTTATCCGGATGGAACTCTCAAATTACCTTGGAATTTTACGTGAATTCGATAGTATATATCTCACAAATCTGCCATGATGAAAATGTTCGTCTTCACTTTGTAGACACAAACTCACAAATCACAGCTTCCGCTAGGATGAAAAACTCTCCAACTGTCTCCACTTGTTGACACAACTCGGTGGGCGAGTTTACGAACTTGCGTAATCAAGCAAAGCTCTCCCCGTAGACACGATCCCACTTCTGACACCAGTTATAAATGGCTGTAACGTCTTCAGGACACGGCCACCAGATAATCAGTCATTCTGGGTTAACATATGTTTATTCCAGCCATTTACAATAATTACATAAATTTCACACTGACACTTTATTAAACAAATTAAAATAAAATCACAAAAACTCCTTGCTCGGAGGATTTCATTAGCAATTAAAATAACAACCCCCGCATGGGTCGTTTCTTCACGTGCTGGACGCACCGCCCGCTCCTCGTGTCCAACTCAGTTTTTGTAGGGAGACAACAGAAGTATATTCTCTTCAGTTCAATCGCAACAGCGAATTCATTCGGGTGATGGTTCACAAACAGTTCTCACTCAAGAACGCACCAAGCTCGCTTACTATCTTGAGCACGGCGGTCGGAGGAGTCCTCACAAGGCTGTCAACGTGATGCCAAGAGGAACCTTACAGCCCTCTGGCAACTGCAGAGCAGTGCAGGGGGGGGGGCGGCTTCCGTTTTAATGAGCCCCTCCGATTAAATTAGAATATTTTACTACTATTGTAATACATGTATGTATCTAAAAATTTTAATCCATGTTTAGACTATGCATTCAGAAGTCATATTTTAAATTAATTGTTTTTAAAAAGCAAGTGTGTAGATAAACTTTTTTATGTCACCCTTTTAAAATAGCTTAAAGGTTCTTTTTTAGAAAACCATAGGTGTCACAGGATGTTTTAACAGCTTTAAAAAAACAAACCAGTAATGTTGCACATGAAAAAGTTAATGATTTTTAACTAAATGCACTATATAGGGGAGCACAGTGGGGCAATTTTTATTTGTTATGTAATAACTTTTCTTCTTTTAATTATAACTAAAAATTAAATGCAGAACAATATTTTGACAACTCTTAGCTTTCACTGGAATTTTTTTCAGAATTTACCCTTATTCTTTGGAAAAAAGTTAATTTTCAAAACGAACTCAAGTTGTCACATTGTGAGCCTTTGCGGAGCACAATAAGACAGAGATTGGGGTACAGTGGGACAATGAGCAAGACATACGAAATTAGATGTATTATGCAACACATTACTCTTACTACAATTAAATACAGGTTGAGATATTCAACAGAGAAGATATGGAAAATAGTTTTTAAATGACAAGCCTTAAAAATAGTTATAATGATGAAACACATATTAAAAGTTGCAAAATTCTTTGCTCTACAATGTTTGCTGAGTTGAAAATAGTAAAATAAAATAAATTAAAACAGTAAACAGTAACAAAATGTTTGCAAAAGTTCATTTTATCATCGAATAAGATCGAAAGTCTACAGGAAATGATAATTTAATCACTGTTCTTTATGCAGCTGTACAAGCCATAGGTTTATGCTACGGACTTGCATATAGGATGATCATCGATGTATTTTAAAAGAGCTAAATGAAATAAGCCTGCAAGATGGCGCTGTGAGTTGAAATCATTAATTGTATGTTGTCAATGACTACATTAAAGTTTTACTTCTGCCGATAGTCAATGATCGTCCCATATGCAAGTCCGTGGCTCACACACACTGTGGCACTGTCCCACTGTACCCCCGACAAAGTCTTTTTAAATATAAACTCAAAAGTTGTACAAAATAGAATAAAGATCATTACATGCATGCAATTACGAAAGTTTAAGCTTACAATAAAACAAAGATATTGATTATTGGATAATAATTTACTGCTCATATCCAAAAAGTAAAACTTACTTGATTTTTCCAAACAGTGATAGTAGGAACAAAAATGGCTAAAACTTTCCTACAGGATGAAATGTGACAGTAACAAGTTTTCATAGTGTTGCCATACAAGTTAATTATATTATTGATTTTTTTTCTAATATTTGAGCTTTTGAATTATAGAAAAATATTTATTGTCCCACTGTGCCCCTCTCTCCCCTACTTAAACAGTCAATCTATCAGTAAAATGCAGGTTTCAGAAAAGCATCCTAGTAAAATGCAGCTTCCAGAAAAAAATGAACACAAAAAATCTCCTTAAAAAATGGGCTAAGGAGATTAATTTATGGAAATATTGCAAAATATCACATATTTTGTAATATTTTCGTAAATTAATCTCCTTTCTTTAAGATATCTTTCTGAATGTTTTGTAATTATTATAAAATCACTGTTTGTAATCATGCATATTACTCCTTGTGAAAGGGCAGTTTAAAATCTCTCTACTCTCTAAAAAAAGTCTCTACTGCAACTGAATCTTTAAAAAACAAAGGTACATTAATATAAAACAATTATTGTTGGAAGTTCAAAATTGCCATGATTTTTTAAAAGAAGAAACTTAATAATCTCTAAAGAAAAGACAACCTTAAAAGTAAAATCTTTTCACATAGATTAGCTGGAAATAGCCTATCAAAACTGCTTGAATTTATTATTAAATAATTTTAATATTTAAAAATACTTTCTATAAAAATACTATATATTTATACAGATTGGTTTTAAATTTTGCACAGGTAAGAAAAATAAATTAGGGATGTAATGGAAGTGATTTTGCTGGATACCGGATATCTGAAGCTCATTTGGTTGTCGGATATATATATATCTGGCCGGATATCCGGATTTTTTCCAAATATACATTTAACCCATTAAGCGCCAAAACTCCCATTACGGGAAGATCTATTATATATTTTTCTTAAAATATTTTAACGCAATTTACGAAATACACATTTTATATAAACATTTACACTATAGGGTGTGTTATATATTTTTATCGGAACAATATATTTTAATTTAATGTTTTTTTCCAATTTTTAAAAAAGTGAAATTTTGTCTTTATGACTGTTTTATATAAAAAAAAATAATAAATAAATAAATGGTCACTTAAATGTTTCAAGTAGAATGCATATTTAAAGCCAACATCTTGAAGAACAATATTCTTAAAATCCTGCATGAATTGATTCCTATAAAGGAATGTTATGAACGCTTATATTTCTTGTTCCCACAGCGGGAGCTTTGGCACCCTCCCACTAGTTAGCATTTCCAGTTAATCTGTATTGGGTTCCTGGTCATTCTGGCATTCCTGGTAATGAGATGGCAGATTCTCTTGCCAGGTTGGGCTCTGGCTCCTTTTTTGTTGGACCTGAGCCGGTTCTTGGTATCTCGAGTAAATGTTACAGGGATACTGTGTTTAGCCACTTTAGCAAGCTTCAGTATTCCAGCTGGCTTAAGTGCAATGGCCAGAGGCAGGACAAAGAGATCAATCTTGGCTTTCCTGGTGTTAGATGCAAGGAACTTCTGTGTCTCAACAGGTCCAGTCTCCGTAGAGCTATTGGCCTGTTAACTGGGCACTGTGCCTTAAAAGGCATCTTAACATAATGAAGGTTGTCGATGATCCCACTTGTCGGGGTTGTCTTCTTAAGGAGGAAACTGCTTTACACATCCTCTGTGAGAGTGAGTACTTCTCTGATTATAGGTTTGAGCATCTTGGGCGCCATGTCATTGAGCCCTGGGGCTTCACAAAATGTCTGTTAGGTCTATACTGATGTTCGCATCTGCTACTGGGCTCTTTTCGTAGGGCCTTTTCCATATTTCTTGGAGATGATACAATAGACCCAGGGTCGCGGTACCTGGCCCTTTTTGGGCCTCCCCTCCAAGTCATAGCATTTCCAGATTGATTTTGCTACCGTTCAACAATAAAGAAATGTTTGGCACTTCGCAGGCTGGTTATTTCGTATATTATAGTATCAACAACAAAAATAATTACTTTATATATACAGTTTTGAGCAGCATCTGCGTAAAAAAAGGAATTGCTGTATCCAAAATGGAGAAAGACATTTATCCCCATAACACGCCAAAGCTCCCGCTACGGGAACATGCTATATTTCCTAAATTCTTTGAGTTTAAAAAACAAATTTCAACTGTTCTATAATAGAGGCATGCAATGTATGTAAAAAATGTATATACATTTAAAAATTTCTATTGGATTCTCATAGCGGTGTTTAATGGGTTAATACCTCTTTTCTCTATTTCAATAATTTAATATAATTTGCATTAAGTCATTTTTAGTTTTATTTTAAGTTAAATTACTTTTAAAGATTGATAAATTAAAAGTAAATCTCTTAAATAATGTAATTATCATGCTTTCTTTTGTAGTTTTATACGGTATGAAACAGAATTTTTCAGGGTATGTATTAAATTTCCTTAATCAATATTTTCTTTTTAAACTACCAGTTAAAAAACAAAAATAGATCTGTTTAATTCTTTCACAGTACAAAAATTTATATGGCACCATAAAGGGGTAAAAATGGGGGGGGAATTCATAAAAAAATCATTTCAAACATTAGTTTCCAAATTTTAGGACAACTTCAATATTTATACTCTTGATTTTGACATTCCGACATACACACACAGACAAAAAAAAAAAAAAAAAAAAGATTAGTCAAAGCACTTTATGTATGGAGTGATAATCATACACAATACTGTAGCAGTAACTAAAACAACTATTTTAAACTAGTATAATACCATGTTACAACATGGCTGTCTGCACAAGCAGCCATCTTATAATTTTCATTAAAATATTTCACAAACACATTTTAAATGTACATATTTTAAGTAGACTTAACTTTAAAAATCAATTGAAACTTGTAGAAAATTATAAATGAATTTAAATAACTAAATTCAATTTAAAAATATGCAAAATAAAGCTTGATTTTTAATCATTATTAGGTATTGGAGACTTCAATAAAGGAATGCTCAGTAAAGATTGTCATTTAAAAAAACGATGAGGATTGAAAATTTCTCCCTGCCTCTGTAAATAAATTTTGAAGACAGAATAATCATAGTTTTTTGTTAATTATCGGATTTCTGCAACAAATTAAAAAAATTGGAGAAACTCGATGGGGAGAGAGTGTAAAATTACATTATTTCTAGGATTACCATGAGAGAAATCGCATATACTGAATGCACATATTTTTCAAATGACATAGCACAGTGCTTACAATTAAACTTCCCCTGTAAACAGCAGTCTGCAGCTGAAAAGGATGAGAAGATCGTCTCCAAATTTTTGCACAAGGACACTACACGAGATGTGGGTGGTTTTTTTTTTTTTTTTTTTTTAGTTCAGAAAATGTCTGCGAAGTGGCATTTTGCAGCATTAAATCAACTCTAAATATTAGCCTAACTAGTTATAAATGTACTCAAAAACTACTGAACAAATGTTGAAACTATGTGTTTATTTTGAATGATTGCTGTTCTTTAAAAAATATATCCCTCTGTTTCTTGTATCACTTTATCAAGAATGTTCAAATATAATTTTCTATCCTGTCCCATGCATATTATAGATAGAACTTTAGTAGTATATATCCAGATTTCCGACAGTATTTCGGATATTGAAAAATCAGCCGGATACCAGATACTTGCCGGTTATCCATTACATCCCTAAAATAAATCTTGAATACTTTTAAAATCAAAAGATCTTGATTTCCTCGATTTTTTATTTTTAACTTGAAAATAAAAAAGTCTCCAATAGTGTTTGACAGAACTGTTTGAAATTTTATTCAAATATGCAGACATATAGTTAAATAATATAAATATTTAATTTTGTTTTTCATTTGCATGATTAGCCTATTGAACAACAGACCTGGATAAGAAGTAAAACTATCTGCAAACTCAAATAATTTCTTTAAAATTTTCTGAAAAAAAAAAAAAAAAAAAAAAAGCTGAGTTTCTTGCAAGTCTCATATTGCTGTGGATAGCAAACCACATTATTTTAAACTAACATAAGCTTAAAGTATTACAGTATATTTTTATTTACTACTCAAGACCGCAGGCAGAAAAAAAAGTGGGGGGAATCAACCCCCCGTGATTGATATTGATTAGTCATTTTGTAAAATCAAAAATAACAAACGCGATTTATTATCAAAGCTGTCTACAAACTTTGGAATTTTCCTGAGAATGCTGTTTGTGCGTTTGTCTATGTTATCTAAGTCCATTGAACAACAATCCCCTAACCCTTATAAAGAATATGTATTTCAGTTAGCGCATTATAAAGCTGAACCAGAGAAAATTATTTTTAAAAATAAGAATAATAGTGATGCTTGTTGTGAAAAACAATTGTTAATCACATACTACAGATAAAAGAGCATATTTTACAAACAAATCACTTTATTATTTCACATACGAAAATAATCTGGTCAAATTAGTTGATATTTACAAATGAAATGAAGATGACAATATAAGTACTAATTATGTACATGCATTATCATTGTTTACTCTGTGCAGCTTCTTTTCTAGCTGCATCTTGCAACAACTGTGTATCTACTTCATCAGCTGGAAGTTGAACATATCTGACAACTGAACCTCTAATAAAGCAATTTTTCACAGAAAGCTAGCAGGAAAAAAAAAAAAAAAAAAAAAAAAAAAAAAAATTATGCTGTTATATACAATAAAAGTAAATGAAAACAAATTCAGCAAAACAAAGCTATGGGAATAAGATGATACATAAATAATCGAAAAACATACTATTACAGTTAAATAAATAAAATTTTGAAATTTATTCAAATAGTGAAAGATGAAATTAATTAACTTTCAATAATTTTTAACATTTACTCAATTACTGATTAATTTATCAAAAATTTACAAGAGACCTTATTTAATCAAACATTTTTAGCAATGAACACATATAAAGAAAACCCGGGTGGGCTTTTTTGAAAAACCCACACGGGTTTTTTTGGGTTGGGCAAAATCATAACAACCCTGTTGATCATATATACTAAAATCTTTAAATGATTAGGAATAGACAAAAATTTGGGTCATCACAAAAATATAATCAATTAAAATAACATTTCATTGCCATTTAACCCTCCATTTTAAGAGGGTTCATAATTTTTTTTTTTTTTTCACACAAAAAAAGTTACATTTACAAAAACTGGTATGAAAATTCGCAAATATAGATATTGAAATTCACAAAGACAAACTAATTTTCACAAAAATGGGACCCTGAAAAAAACTAACATAAACATCATATGCAGGGTTCGATATCATATGCAGGGTTCGCACTAGACCACACGATTGCACGATTCCTGCAATACCACATTAAGTCCCACTAAAAAAAATGGCACTTGTGGGATTTTCCCACATGCTGCGTTGTTCAATTTTGATGGGGTAAAGAATCAAAAGATATCATTAAATTGTATTATAAAATTCGTTTGTATATTATATTGTTAATTTTGATATCTATAATCTTAGTTGCACTGTATTTTTGTAATGATATTAATTTTGCTTGTAAATTGTGAAAAATAAATTTTTGAAAAAAACAAAATTCTGAAACTCTCACACAGATTTTTAAAAATCCCACTTAATTTTGAAGCTAAAGTGGGAGAATCTCACCCAATTTCTTTTCCTAGTGTTAACCCTGATATGTTATTTAAGCAAAGCAAAGCAAGTGTGTGACGTAATGCGATTGTGAAATGTACCCAAATGGGTAAAATGCATACAGTTAATGCATCTCTTATTTGAAATGATGTGTGTATATATTTGGTGTACATATGTATTTATGCTATTTCAATAATAGAAAAAAAAAAAATGCTAAATTCCAAAAATTTAATTGCATACAGTATATCTTTATCATAGTATGTAAAAAATTTGGGAAAAGTTCATTAGTGGGGGCAAGTCGCTAAAGCATAGAATAAATGGATGTGGTATAATTGCCAATCGTGTTGAAGTATTTAGCTGTCCTTTAGCAGAGTTGTTTGTTGTTGCTGCCGTCATGACGAAATTATGTGATTGGTCAAAGAATTTAACTACCAACTAATCCATGTCACATGACCCGTGGTGATCCACTTGTGTGATGGGTTGTCGAATGCTGACTGAAGTTAAGTTTTTGAATGTTTTTTTTCTTTAAAGAAGTGACATTTTTTGGGTTACTTTTATATTAAATGTAGATAAGTTGTGTAGGTGTTGTTTGTTAGTCCACAATTGAGTGAATTTTGTTAAAAAGCTGAAAATGTTTGTTGTGAAGAACATTTAATGTTCCCGTGTTAGGCTGAAGTTCTGCTTATTTGAATACTCTTTGATGGATTTATTTTGTGATAAAGGCATGTTGTTCATAAATAAAAATGCGTGTCAAGACCATTAAGTAGGGAATTAAATGGGAAATTTGAGATATGTGGTTTTATTTATTTAAATGTTTATTCCTTGCTTTACTGTATATTGGTTTACAGCTGAGAATTTTTATTGTTCTATGGTCCCGTATTTATATAAAGGTTTTACTAAATTGTATTATATTTTGTGAATTGGTAAGAAAAAAATGGAAAGTTTTAAGAAAGATGGACATTTTATTCAATAGATGGGTTTGCTAACAATTTTTAGAATTTACGTAATTTTTTAGGTTTAATAGGAACCAATAGATGAGGATTTTTGAGTTTGTGGTGAGTTTTGATTTTATTCTGATTTTACTAGTAATTGTTGTGTGTTTTGAAGATAAAGAAATATCATGAATCTCAAGGAGGAGGAGGAGGTCGATTTATTCTAGTGTTTTTCTATTATTTCTCAACAGTGTTTTTAACATTTTAATCCAAATTTTGCTGTATATTTTTCTGCAGAAATGTACTTTATTATTTTGCATCTTTTGGAGATTCTTTTTTTTTCTTTTAACATACACATAGTTTAGAGACAGTGTTCAGTTTATATTAATTTTATTTTTCATTGCATTTGAAATATGTTATGGTTTTAATAAGATGTTTAGATAAGTATATTCAAGTTTTGGTTTTTTTTTCCCCTTATATAACTATGCATGTTTATGCTATGTTTGGAGAAAAAAAAAAAGTCGCCAGAGCGTGCACCTGCTAACGATATTCTCAAAAAGTTTATTATGTACAGAATTTAACAGTTTCACAAAAGTAAACTCTTTTGCATGTAAAAGTTCATAAACTTGTAAAACAATCACAAAAATAAATAAATAATAATGGCATGAATGTATGTCTTCATGCACACATAAGCAAATACACATATATGTATGTATGTTTGTATATATTTCTAGGATACTGTTTCCTTCTTTCAATGGTTCACTATACCTTTCGAAGAGTTCACAGAACTCGTCGAAACCACCCTACCTCTGTTGTGCAATTTTTGCAGAACACATCTCCATACCTGCCAACCTGGGGAAAATAACATCTTTAAAATTATGTGCTCATTTCAGTAAATTTCCACCTCACATCAGTAAAATTAAGTTTATTTTTTGTTACTAATAACTTGTGCTCATTACTACAGGATTTGTCCATAAAGTAATGAGACTGGGTTTGGTAAAATGAATTTATTGATACGATCAGTACATACACTTAAAATTCCTAAAATTAGTCTACTTGGGCATCGATACACACACTCAAATCTGATTTCCAAGCTGTAAAGACTCCCTGAAAGTCAGTTGCCGAGACCTCTTTGAGAGAATCTGTGGCAGCCCACAAGATGATGGGAATGTCTTTGAAACAGTGGCCTTTCACCCTTCTTCTGACCATTGGGAACAGGAAAAAGTGTACTGGATTCACACTGGGGCTGTACTGTGGCTGAGGAAACATTTTCAAACATTCTGAACCCACTATCCTTAACTTAAAAAATCCCTGATAAAACTCCAATAAAACCCTGAAAAAACTCGGTTGGGTTTTTTTTTCAGAAAAAAAAAAACTGGGATTTTTTACAACCCTGAAGCCTGGACATCATGCAAAGAGGAAGCTGGGCACATTCACCAGGTGCTTGTCAGGCCACAATACATCATCCCTAAACTCAAGGAGATTGCTGACTCTGTCATTCACTGTAACATATGTTTTGCTCAAGTAGAGAATCTGCTCCTGGCTATGATTATGACAGACCACCGATCACACATATATGAAATGGGCCTGTGATGGCCACAGCTGAAGCAGTCCGCAGTGGACAAATATGGAAGTTCAAGATTACTGCAAAATTTAGACGGCATGGAATACTTTAACATGATTGAGTCGACAGTCTTGCCTTATCTGACTTGTCATAAACTCAAGATGCTGAGCTCAGGGATCCCATCACAATGGAGGTGACTAACAGTCATCTGTCATCTTCCTAAAATTTTTCTGCCATACAAGAGCGGTTGAAAGATATGTAAAGCCAGTGACCAAGGCGACGATAGCAGTTTGAACAAAAACTGCAAGATTGGTTTATCTGTGCACTTATCTCGTCTTGAATGTAAGTGACAGCATTTGAATCTAAATTTGATTTTTCTCATCTCAGCATGTAACAGCTTATGACTTTAAAATCATTAATACTATAATAATGAAGGTATTTGATTGCATTAACTGAATTTTAAGATGAATACCTCATCTAAATGCTAATTAACCTGTATCGTTAATGTCTCTAAAATAAAAAATTGCAGGAAGGGATCAAAAAGTTTTTTTTTTTTTTTTAAATTCTTAGTTTTCTACTGATGTCTTGGCACATTTCAACTTATCTAGCTAATTGAAATTCCATTTCCCCCCTTTTTTTTGGGGGGGGGAGGGCAATTTTAACTCCACTTTGATGCATAAAAAGTCATGAACATGATACATGTGATTCCACTACCATTGCATTATACATAACACAACAAAATATGTCTTACCATGTGGGGATATTTTTCTGGATCTGTTACACTTATGTCAGTTAATTTTATATTCAAATACTGGTCCACAGAATGCAATGTTCCACAAATGCTGAAATATAAATGCATCATTTTAGTTTTTTAAATGTAAATAAAAAGTTTAAAGATACTTCTAAAGCATATTAAAACATGCTACAAACATAATTAAGCAAAAAAGAATAACAAATACTAGATAACAGATAAACTTTTTTGTAATTACTTTTGATTATAAAGAATGGAATAATGGCTCAATAAAAATATTTTTCATGAGCAATTAGGCAAGAAATCTTTTTGAATTTAAATAAAATATTTTAAATAAGAAGGTGCAGTATAAATATCTGAAATCAATGAATAAATTGACAGCATTTCTATTCCAAAATCAAAAGAGCAAAAGTTGTTTTAAGGAAAAATATCAGCAGTATTAAGAATTGCACCCAACTGAATTTTAGACTATCTGCTTCACCAAACTAATGTAGGTGCAGAGAATTCATAAAGCATAGTTATGTGACAAATATATATATATATATATATATATGCAGTTTAAATAAATAAAATTGAATTAATATATTTTAATGGCAAATGAATTTATTTTAATGGTACTTAATCAGAAAACTTTAATTTTGAACTAACTTCATATGCAACACAATCAAGATTTTGAAGATACGATTATCAATCAGTGCAAAGAATGCAAACTTTTTTTTGGTATTACCTATTATAAAAGAAGATGTCTGTGCATGTGTCGGTGGTGTTACGGACAAGCAGCTACACATTAAAACACTAAATTTGGTGCACACGAAGTTCTAAATATGAAGTTGTGCATCTCAAAGCGATTTTTTCAAAATTCGGCCTAGAATTTTTTAAAATTCTATATTTTACGGAATTTTATGCAATTTTTCACGAGTATTCAGTAATAGAAGCAGAAATAATATTTATAAGGAAACAATTGTCTTTTCATTGGATAGAGGAGAAAAGTAGGGATGCACCGAATACCATATTTTGCCGAATACCGAATATTCAGTTGAATTTCTAACCGTACATTCACCCGAATACTGAATACTTGGTTAAAATTTATTAAACTGTTATTAAACTTTGTACATCGATTAATTTAATTTTAAACAGTAAGTTAAGGTAACAGTATTTTAAACAGTTTCTTTTTAAACAGTATTTAATATTTCATATGATGTTAAACTTCAGAAATTAAAGTACTGCAAAATTTAATGTCCAAGAGTTTCTTTTATACATTACTAATCACCTTTGTATATATTTGTGAAATTCTTTAAAACCTTCATATTTCATTAAAAAATTACCAGTTGACTTTAAACATTCACGAACATTTAATAATGAGATTCTTCTTTTCAAGGTTACTGTTTCATATTTAAATGAGTTAGTAATAGTAAGGTTAATGTAATGTGTCATAAAATTTAAGAAAATTGCAAGGCAACAATATTTCAAGTCAACATCTGAGTGTTTTCTCTTACATTAAAATTACTTTGAATGTGATATTAGTAAGTAATGATTCGAATTCATTTTGTACTATGGTACTATACTATAACTTTCATTCATGGTATAAAAAAAAAAAGTGCTTGTTTACCAATTGTGGAATATTAAAATTTGTTTACTATTCAGTTGCTGAATATTAAAGAGGTATTCGGCCGAACCGAATATTCGGTTTGCTTGCCAAATAGGCAGTATACCAAATACTAACCGAATATTCAGTGCATCCCTAGAGAAAAGTATCTTTCAAGAACAGTTTGTTCTGAATGTTTAACATTATTTACTGATTTCTGAGATTTAAAAAAAAAAAAACTCCACATTTATCAAAAATTTTTGTGCATTCATCTTTAAATTGTCCAACTTAAAAGTCTATCCAAATCCCCATCAAAAGGTTTTATAATTTGGTCAGATTATAAAATTTACATTCACCCTCTTTTAAACATTAAATGAAATAAAAGGCCCTTTGCAAGCCCCACCCCCCCAAAAAAAAATATCACTGGGTCCGGCCATCGTGGTGGTGGGGGTGTCCTTGGAGATATGCTACTGCTGGCCCTTTGCCCAGGATAAGCAAGAAAATTTGGAGCTTCGTACTTTGCAAGCGTAAGTGCATGTGAGAGAAAAGCCAGGTTGCTTGCTGTTGCTTGACTCACAGAAACATAACACCAAATTGTTTGAGTGCCAAGGATTGTCGAAATCTTTTCTCTCCTCCTCTGGCCAATCAGAAGACTCACCTCCAGAAAACCTCATGGGTTTTGTGAATATGTGAATTAATTCAGCAAATTCTCAGATTTATGATTAACAGAGGAGCCATTGATTAAAATTGAAGGTTGTGTATCATTTCTGAATTTCAAATTGTTGCATCTAGAAATCTATCAGTCAAAGTGTTTTTAATTTTGTTAGATAATGAAATGTACATTCAGATATCTATTGTAACATATGGTCCTTATGTCACAGTACTAACTTTTTACAAAGAAACATGCATATATTTTCCCAAATTCACAAATCCAAACCCTTTCTCTAAATAATGGTAGTTCTCTAACGTAATGGTCTGGCCAGAATTTATTTCCAATGAGTGGTTCCTTTTAATTGGATCTAAACTATCCGATTAAAGTTCAATTTTTAATTACAAGAGTAAAACAAATGCACATCTGGTTTTACAAACATCAGTGCATACAAATGTCCATAATTGTCAACCTTTTTATTCGGATGTCAAGTTTTATAAAGAATGTTTGATACTGCAAGCCCTACTTATACCTATGATTTTTAATTATAAAATAAAACAGTTGTCCAGATCATGTAGTGTCTGAAGTATTAAGGCTATAACTTAAAAAATATATGATGTAGAAATAAGACATTTGGAAAGGGTGAGGAGTTTTCTCTGAAAACTGTCAAGCTTTTCTTTTTTTGATTGTGAATAACACTGACATGGATTTTTGTGTCATGATATAGCAATGATCTCAGGTTAGAACTCACAATGCACACTTTATGCCAAGAGTCAAATTTATTATTATTATTTTTTTTTAAAGATTCCACAGCACTGGGATCGATTCAAATGACATATGTAAGGAAATTTTTCATTTCCTACCATATGAAGAACGGGCATGCAGCTAGTACGTATAAAAAAATGTAAAGTTATTGTTTTATTGCAAATAATTTTTTTATAATATTGTGGGAAAATACACTTACCTTAAATCATTTTTAAGCTCTACAACAACATCTTTGCCCACAAGAGATTTGAAAAAAGAATAAAACAACTGAAAATAAAATAAATTTATGATCAAAAACATAGTGAACAAAAAATTTTATTTTAGTTATCTTGGTTTACATATATCAAAGTAGATTGCCAAGTCATTAGGAAGAAACACACAAAAAAAATGGTATTCTGTATTTCAGTTAAGGGAAGAATTAGAAAAATTCTGGTTGAATGGAATTAATGGTGTTATTCTCATTTATTGCACATTCCTTCATTGTTTTCAACTAAAAACTAAACAAAATTAAAATGCATAAAATATAAAAAATTGTCAGTCAGTATTCGGTGGCATTTTCTTTGCCTTCTATACATCTAGGCATGCTTCATAGTTCTACAGGGTGATTAAAAACTTCAGAAATGTAAAGGGTGATAGAGGACACTAACACAATTCAGAATCACATAGCAATGTGGGATTGGAAACGTCGTCTTCATTTGCCTGTTAAATAATCACTTTGGAAGAACTCTGAGTGTTTAAATTCTCAATCGAGTTTCATAAGCAATGAGCTTTTCTGAGACACTTTCAACATGAAATGAAATAGAATTGGTAAAAAGACCAATTTTTGGTGAAAAATGTATTAGTATTTCACATACAATGGTCGGAAGGTTCACTGTTACTTCAACACTTCTTCCAAAGTGATTATTAACAGGTAAATAAAGATGATGTTCCCAAACCAACATTGCTGTGTAATTCTGGTCTACTCTATTGTCCTTTACATTTCAGACACAAATTTTTGAACTACCTTGTATATTTTTGTAAAGAAAGTATGTTTGACCTAGAAGGATTCAATAAATATTAGAGAAGTAAACAATAGTGATTTGGCCGAATAGCCGAACATTCGAACAATAGCACAGGCCAAATATCGAATATTTGCCATATAGTTTAGGCTGAATATCGAATATTCAGTGGTCGAATATTAAGTTTTTTTAAAATTTCATTTTAATTGTAAATGAAATGTTGCTTTTCAAATTCATAAATAAAAACTAAATAAAATTAATAATAAAGACTAAATAAATATTAATAGCAGCATAAAATTATTTTGAGATATTCATAATTTAATAAATATGCTATGGTAAATGTGATTAATCGGGTAAATATGAATAGCCACATCATGCTTTGACAGGGATTGCACTAGTCTGATAAAAATGGGTCAAAAAGGTTCATTATCTCAAGAATTATGGGTTTCGGCACACGCAAAACCCATTATTTGCAAATTTTTTGCATTAAGATGGGTAAATGACTCAAAAATCTGAGTAAACGTGAGCCTTGCTTTGGGTTTTACAGCCTCTGAGAAAACATATTTGGCAGCTTTTCAAAATTATGTTTGCTATTGAGGATCTGAAAAGATTCCTCCTTCCCCACCCCACCCCATAAACCCCAATACTTACCAAGCCAAGTAGTGTCTTGGTGACACTACTTGACGGTCATTTAATACCATAAAGAAAAGTATTAAACCAAGTAGAAAAGTCTGCATTTCTCCAATATTGTTAAATACATTGCTTCATTCTTAAAATTCAATGACTTGGGATATTTTACAATATGAAATTAATATATTGAAGCATAACTAAGCAATATTATTTGTAAAGTGTTAAATTTCTTTTCTCTTTGTTCTGAAATTATTCAGCTGAATACGTTGCAATATTTGGCCACAACTATTCGGCCAAATAACTTCAGTATTCAGCTTACCGAATATTCGGTCTATTGAATACTAAATAGTGGCCGAATATTCATTACATCCCTATAAAATATTTTAGTATACTAAATGGATATTGTCATGCACACCAGCTTACAACGTCACAGCGTTTTATTAGGGTTAGAAAAATCTGAAATTTTCAACATGTTTAGTTGGGCACGTTACTCAAAAAAATACACGACCAGGCAAGAAATTTACATGTGTGAAAGAAAAACCCATTTAGATGGTGTGTGTGTGAGCATGTGTATATATCTATATCAGGGGCGTAGCCAGAAATCTTTCATGGGGGGGGGGGGGGGTTACGACTACTGAAACTCACATATATGCATACATGTGTGTGATGAGGGAGTGAAGAATATACATTTTATATGGCAAAAAATTCCTCATGGGGGGGGGGGGGTTATGACCCCCTAACCCCCCCCCTGGCTACGCCTCTGATCTATATAAATAAAACAAAGTCGGGTTAGTTACACCATCATTTATAACACAAGAACGGCTGGACCGATTTTAATGATGTCTGATTTGTTGGATTCCTCTCCGTCCTGAATAGCAGAATAGCTATTAAAATATCGGATGCCGCTAGGTGGTGATGCAGAACCTCGAATTCTATTCAACCACTTGCTATGAAAATACCGTTTAATCTATTTGATAAAAATTGGTACGTATGGATATTTGATCACAAAGAATATTTTTATGCTATCCATTTTGCTATAACTTGCCACTAGATGGTGCTGCAGAGCATCAAATTCTATCCCGTTCGACCTCTTGTTATGAAAATACTGCCCTACCGATTTTCATGAAAATTGGTTATTTGTGGATATGAGAACACGGAGAATATTTTTACCCTATCCATTTTGCTATAACTTGCTGCTAGATGGCACTGCAGGACATCAAATTCTACTCCGTTCGACCGCTTGCAATGAAAATACCATTCAACCGATTTTGATAAAAATTGGTTATTTGTGAATATTTGAACACAGAGAATATTTTTATACTATCCATTTTGCTATATATAATATGTGCCTATTGCGCTAAATGGCACTGCAGAGCATCAAATTCTATTCCGTTTAAGGGCTTACTGGGAAAATACCGTTTGATGAAACTTGGTACACATAGATTTTTTTAACATGGAGAATATTTTTACACCATCAGTTTTGCTATAACTTGCCTATAACACCTTTTTCCAATAATTTATCTGAAAATCAAGCGATTCATGACATTGTGTGAATGCAGCACTTGAAATATACTATGTTTTTGTAAAAATTAAGCATAGTAGTGACATTTTGCTTTAGCAGTGTAGCTGGTGTTATTTGTGTCTGATGCGGTCCTTTCGCTTTCTGCCAGCCACCTATCTGTTTTTATCTTGCTGCCTTGGTGGACACCGCCGCCACTATTATGCCACTTTTCTGCTTATAAAAAGTGGAGTAATTTCAGAATTTTTTAATTCAGACTATTGACAAGATTTGGTATTCAAAATATTCAAATCATATTTCTGATATTTTGAAAATTTTCAACATTTTACTAAATGAAGAAAAAAAAATGCAAAAGCAAAAGAAAGCTAATTCTGGGAAAGTATGTCATTAGAAAACAAATTGTCAATAAGCTAACAGTTAGGTATTTTTAGAATAAACTATCAATTAAACATATAAAAACATATTAATTTTTTTTTTAATTAGAAATTTCTGGAACTTTTTTTGTTTAATTGTTTGAATACTTTCTGTAACAGGATGTCATTTATTTTAATCAGTCGATTAAAATACTTGCTGGTTAAAATAAATTATGTAACTTATACAATTTTAATATACTTTTTCTTACTTTAAAAATTAAAGTTTAAGAAAGAAAATTTAGTGCTTTTAAAGAGCCTTTTTAAGTATGTCACAAAAAATTAAAAAACAAAGCTTTTTTTTTAAAGTAAATTATTAAAAATATTTTTAACATTTCCTACCTTTTGAGAATACTGTGAGCCTAATTATTTTTATTATTAGCTATTTATATTTATATCAGCTAAAACTTACATATCTTATTAATAATTATTATTTTTATTTATTTATTTTAAGGATGAAAGAATAGTGCTTTTTAAAAAACGTAAAATCACTTTTCATGAATGAATAAAAATTAAATTAGAAGTATGTGTGTGAAAGAGAAAGAACAAATACATTTCAGTAACTTGATTTTAAATAGTGTTGTACAGCTGCGGAAAAAAAAAAGGCCCACTTGTACATTTTTCGGCCGTCGTTCGTCGCACAGCAAAGTTACAGATACCAATCGTTTACGATTGACGCACACTTTAATTTGCTATGCATAAAAATTGCATAAGGGTCCATCTACATATTAAAATTCGCACCAACTTTTTTTTTCTCAATAGCAACCCCTAGATTTCACTTCATATTTCAAAAATTTAGCTCATTTTAACCCCGGACACCAATTTTCAATAAATTTGTACAGAAAATGTTATGAGCACCTAAAATCCCCCTCCCCCTATGTTAAAATATTTTTTCATACTTCAATTCATATCTCATATAATATTGGTAGTAAGAAGCTGATTTTTATTCGTACTATTAGAACTAAACGACCCAAACATAATTTAATGTTGTTATGATTTTTAATAAATCATTAATATGAATTATGAATTATTAAATTAATATTCAAAAAAATTATGAATAGCGACCTAGCCAAATTTTGATGGAAATAGATGCAGAAATTAATATTACATGGCTGTGCAAAATTTCAAATTTTTACGTTCAGTAGTTTAATTTATATTAAATAAAATGTGTTATTTTCATGAGTTAAGGGACCATATATAAATTTATTAAGTGAAAATTTTTTGAAAATTGCAGAAAATAAATGTAAATTAGATTTATTTTGTGCAAAAACACAGTAAAAGCTACCAGTATTAAAAATATCAAATTTTGAAGCAAATAAATTAGAGGTTTTTACAGTTTGTTGGGAATTCTATAAAGCGTGTATTGTTGCGTCCGCTACCATATTCCCCCAAATAAAATATTTTCCAGCTATAGAATTAGATGCAGTAGATGTATGTCTTCTAATACAATGCAGGGCATGAAATTCATTATTTAATAGGAGGGGAGTCTCCCTACCAACATTTATGAATGGAGGGGAGTTGAAATTTTTGGGAGGGAGGGGGAAAAAAATCAAAAACCACTCTAAATCATTAAGAGCACAAACATGATAAAATAATACTGAAGAAATACAAGTCCAACATTCAACATAACTATGAGAATATTTATTTTCATCGAAAGAAAGCAAAAGATCGTTTACATACGCCTCTTTTTCATATTTAGCCAAATTTTGTGGCAACTTAACAATTGAGTTTCATTTAGTTTTTCTGGTCCCAATTCTGCAATTCTCATTAAAATGTCTAGGTTTTTATTGTTCAGTGAGTTTCGGAACTTTGATTGAATTCTGTTTTGGATACTAAAGCCCCTTTCACAAGGAACACTTGTAACGGGCAGCACAAGAGCAATTTTTATAATCATTGCAATTATTGGAAATGTTTCACTATATTCCCTTAAGAATATTTCTGAAAACTTTCCAAAATCTGACAAGTTTTCATTTTTTGCCACCTTTTTGTATAAGGTATACTCTGCCATTGCAGTGTCAATTTCCACTTCTGGACAAAATTGTTTGACTATATCTTGAATTAAAGTATTGCCAAAATCTGCTTTTGCTCCATTTGCATTGATTGCAGCAGGTTCAATGCACTGAAATTTCAAACACATATCGAGAGTTTCAGGACGAAATCTTCGATCCATTTCTTCTATTAAGTTTCCGATATAAGTGGACTTCAAGTTATCTATTCCTAATTTTTGATTATTGCAGGAATCAGTGAGTTTATTTTTACGAGATATATTTCCCTGTAGTTCAGAAAAAAAAAATTTCCTCGTTTGGACCACGTGTCACTTGCAGCTCTTCTAAGCTTTCTTTCGTAGATTTAATCATATTGGTGACACTAGAAAGCACCAAATTTTCACTTTATAAAAATTTGGATAGTAAATGGTTGGAGTATATCCATCATGATGTGAATGAGAGCTACAAAAGAAAATTCAGAAACTAACTTCAGAATTCCTTTTGCTTTTTCAGCATCCCCTGTTTTTAGACTAGCATCATGTTCCAGTGCAGCTCTCAATGAGTCAAGGGTTCTGAAAACGACTGATATACAAGGCCCCACTTATAAGCCTTTTGTATTTAGATTTCTTAAGCTACATTCCGAGTTTTAGAAGCAACAAGTTCATCCGAAAATCGGGGAAATTATCAGAAATGGGAAATGTCATTGCAAAAAGTAAATTTTCGGGGATTTTTTCAGGGCGGGAGGCTCCCACATCGGCAATCGTTTTCGGCGGGATTTTTAAATTTTGGGCGTGAATCCCGCCATCCCGCCCTGAAATTCAAGCCCTGCAACGTCCTATTTCTGAAAAACTAACATCCTCAACTTGTGACCTTTTTTAATATCGGAAACATTAGGTCTTTGGAATTCCCCATACTTTATCAAACATTCAAAATCACGTTTTTCTGTAAAAAAATGTTCATCTAACTATAAATTAAAATACCGCCAAAAAATAACAAACACAGTGATAATATTGGGTCGGCAAAAAAGTAATTGCATTTTTTACATGAAATTCAAACAAATTTTCAATCATGAAACCATTCTTTAAGTTCGACCATAGCTGAGTCGAGCAATATTCATGCTTGTAGTTGCAAAAATGAATTCGCAATATCTCCAGAAATTATCGTAGAAAATTGGTGAAAATTTATATTTAGGGTAATTTGAAGGTTTTCTTTCGTTTAATAAAGTCAAAATATGGGGTTGCCATTGAGAAAAATGAAGTTGATGCAGAATTAAATATGAAGACGGCCCCTTATGCAAATTAAATTAATAGTAAATTAAAGTACGCGTTATTTGCAAACGAATGGTATATATAACTTTGCTATACGACGAACGATGGTGAAATAAAGAGCAAGTGGGCCTTTTTTTTTTCCGCAGCTGTACATCCAACAGTTCGATACAATACAAAATTTGTATGACTCTGCCATCTATTCCAGTAATATTCTGAGTTCAATTTTTCTAATTTCTATAATTATCAATTAATGGATAAGTTAAGTGTTTGTTACTAAATTAGGTCTAATAAGGGTTTATCAAGGTTGCCGAACATAAATCTTTGCTTGGTCCTCATTCAATTATTTTTTCAAACAAAAGAATTTAAATTCTGAATTATTTTATTAATTTTGATAACTTTTATACATCTAGCATTACAGGAATTTCAATTTTTATTTCATGCTAAACACATCTTTTACAATCCCCCATGCAATGAAAGTCCTTTGTTGTTTAAAAGTTTGTACCAATAAAGGTGCAATATTGAATATGAATGTGACCCAGTATGAAAACTTGTGGCCCAGTGATAGTGTGATAAAATTAAGGAACAAGAAGTAACAGTCCCAAAAGAAATTTCTCCAAAAGAGAAAAGAAACTAAGGTATGCTTTTAAAAAAAAAAGCGAACAGTGCATTGTAAGTTACAATGCATTGTAATTACAATCCTACATGTTAAAGTTTTACCAATAAGCCCTGGTCGTTTTGAGATTGTTTAAAACCAATTTTGGTACTTATGTATTATCCCGGCGGTCACTTCCGCCAAACTACTTTTTCGTCAAATTTGCTGGCAAACTGTTGCCAATCCTATTCCAAACCATCAACAATTTCATGTGCCCGGCATTTATCTTGGTGAAAAATTGCTTGTCTTGGTGGACCACCGGGATAATACGTAAGTACTCCAATTTCTATATTATGTTATCAACCTGTCCTTTCTCGTGGAACTCAAAAGTGCCCTTTTAAAAAAAAAATTTCCTTTATTAATTCTGGGTTAACCCTTTTTTTCTGGAGTCAACGCTATTTAAGAACGACAGTGATTAAAAATTGTTGATTTTATGTGTGAATTATCCACTAAAATTACACGCAAAATTTTGCAAAATGATTATGAAATTCTAAAAGCTTGTCGTAGACGGCTACAAAACTTCCTGCCACTGGGCTGTGAGAAATTCACTCACACTACGAATTGGTTTCATTCTGCACAAAATTCTTGCATTTTGAAAAATTCGGGACATTTCTCACAAAAAAGTCATACACGCATCCAGCTTTTCAGTTGTAAGTTTAACACAGATGGTGTGTTCAGACTGCCATGTTTGTGTAAATCTCGAGTAAACCCCTGAGTAAAACATGAGTTACTCAGGAAGATTGACATCGTGAACAGCTTTGGGTAGTGAATAGGAAAAAAACATGGCGGCACGTATTTACTACCCAGCCCATAGGCGTAATCTGGGGGGGGCGAGGGGGGGCAATTGCCCCTGCAGTTGTAAAAATTGCCCCCCTAGTCTAAAAAGTCAGGGGGCAAAGTTATGATTTTGAACCCAAATCATGCATTTCTAACACAAATATACTATCAGATTAAAAAAAAAACTTCCCCTGCAAAAATCAACAAAAGAATAGAGTCACAGAAGCTTTTCAACCCAACAGGAACGATGGCAGATTCTACCAAATGGCCAAGCTAGATAATTTCTAAGGAAAGCAAAAATCAAGGGGCTGCGATTTTAAACTTGTCTGAAATCAATTGTTCAGCGTTAGAAAAAGAAGACCTGTTGCTGTAAATAGTGAGCAAAAAGAGGTCATTTTCACAGGCAATGCCGCAATTAGAGTATATGTCATACGGGGTAAACCATAATTAGTGTCGTGTGCATGGGTGCCCATAGTAATTTTCATAGGGGGGGGCAAACTTAAAAAAAATTTTTAGAGGGGGGCAAATTTCAAACTTTTAACAAATTTAGTTCTATTTTTGCCCTTTGTTAACATAATGAGACATTAACTTTAGGGGGGGGGCAAGTTCCCTACCTTGCCCCCCCTTATGGGCACCCATGGTCGTGTGCCCCCTCGCATGGAGCCGCGCCCCATCCCAAGAAACTGTAACTGATTTTGGCATTCCTTTTAGAATGTCTCCCGGTGATTGTCCCCGCTTGCCCCCCCCCCTTTAGTTGCCGCCCTGTCACAGGTTGGGGCCAGTTTCTCATTTATATTTTAATGAACCTAATTTTGGTGTTTGAAGGTCAGTAGCAGAGACACAACACACTTTTATGATCGGGCACAACTTACTTGACTTGACAGACGACTAATTGCGAATTCAAATGCGACGCAGTTTAAGAGAACAAGAAACGGTCTGCGATTTTATGATTTATATCTGCTGCCAGGGGCAACTAGGGACACGTGTCCCAGACTTGGTAGGGGGCTCCAAAATAAGTTATGGTTCCATGGGAGGGGGCCGTTCTAGTTGGTTCGTCGTGAGAGATAAACTCTAGTTGCAGTACTATCTAAGTCAGTATTTCGATACCTTTAACCCTTTTAGATTTTCATGCATTAGAAAAATATAGCAACAAATCACCTCATTACTCCCTACTAACAGCGTTGCTCCCAGAAATACGGAGAAGCAACGTTCGACACAGAAGGGGAACCTTCACTGCTATTGTTTATAACGATCTGCTGATGTGCATACATGGGCGCCCATAGTAATTTTCCTAGGGGGGGGGCAAATTTCAAACTTTTAACAAATTTAGTTCTGTTTTTGCCATTGTTAACATCATGAGACATAAACCTAAAACTTTAGGGGGGGGGGCAAGTTCCATACCTTACCCCCCCTTATGGGCACCCATGTTTGCATATAATTCTACTTTCTAGCATTTCAAAAAAATCGTTTAAAAGTCTAGCTAAGATAATATTTCAGAATATTAGTTTTCCTTAGAGTATATGTACATTCACCTAATTTATATACCCCCCCCCCCCTTTTTTTTCGTAAATACGTCTTCAACTCAATAACTTACATAATTTATCAGGGGTCAATCCAGGAATATTTTCCAGGGTCCCATTTTTGTAAAAACTGCCTGTTTTTGTGAATTTTAATGCGTAATTTTGTGAATTTCAGAACTTCTTTTTGTGGATTTTCAAACCAAATTTTAATAAAAGTCACTTTTTTTGTTAATTGATGAAACACATTAAAATGTAGGGTAAAATGCCAATGAAGGGCAGTTTTAATCGACTGTATTTTTGTGAAGGGGTTCCGTTAAAATCGATTGTAATTTTGTTAAAGGGCCACAAAACGAACCCAATGTTTGTTTGTATCGACGCCTGTCACCGCTTATGCCGAACTTTTGATTAATGAAGTCACGCTAAAAGTCGTTCCAGCTCTTCAAATTATTAAATATCTTTTTTCACATTATTTTTCTAAAAATATTTACAATATCAACCCCCACCCAAAAAATAAATAAATAAATAAATAAATAAAAAATAAATAAATAAATAAAAATAACGTACTGAACTCTCTTAAAAATTTAAAATTTTCTGTCCAAGTCAAGGAAAAACATGAACATTGAGCTTAGAATGCTGTAAATTTAGCAGGTCGCTAACATTAAAGAAAGTGCCGCGGGAACAGAGGTTACAGAAAATAGAAAATGTGCATTGCAGTGAGTTTCATTGTAATGTATTTCAAACCCCGCAAGAAAAGCGGCTTTTTAACAAGGCATAAAATGATCGTTTTTCTGGACCTACAAACAAAACATAAGAACATGTCATCACTAAATGACCATTAAGATTCTGTGAAAAATGGGAGTGATTTAAATGTCGAACGCGGCCCTTTTATCTCCCGTTAACACAAAAATCAGTCACATCTGTGTTCACTTAAATAGAATAGGACCAGTTTTTCCCACAAGCATATTGACTTGATGTTTTATATTTCAAGTCTGTTGTTAATCTTTCGCTACCTGGTTGGTGCATATGAGCTGCAAAGAATGGATTACAAAGAGCTAAGCTAAGTAAATGATGTCTGTGTGTCAAGTTTGGTTAAGTTAAATGAATTTTACAAGCGGAATATCTGTATCCTGCAGTGACATATTAACTTGTTTTGTGCATGAGTACAGGTAAGTAGTTTTCGTAATTTTCTTGTCAAATCGGTAAATTTTAAAGAAAGATAAACTATTAGTCTAGAGAAAAGACTCCAATGTACTGATGAACATCATCTGGGTTTGTTTGTCAGGAATTCCTTAAACAGAAGACGTCCATTATAGTTTTGCTTTGAGGGGGGAAATGTAGTTTTGTTTAAATTAAAAATGATGCCTCTCCTTACTTATTGGAAAGAGCCTTTGAAAATCAAAGTCGGCCGCTTCAGTTTTTGACCGCCAAATGTTTCTTGGCAGTCAAGCCCTGCTCATGTCCAGTGGCTGTGGAGTTTTTTTTTTTTTTATAGTGAACACATATTGCAATTTCCAATTCTTCCAATGAACTTTATTTTGGACGTACACACAGACTCTACCGCTTAAATCTGATTCGGTCCCCAGTGATACCAGTGGCTGTGGAGTTGTTTTGATAAAAGGGGAAGAAAGTAAGCCCTTTTATCTATTTTATTAATTATACTTATTGCACTATTTACTTTTTGTTTTCAAGAGTTAAAAATAACTGTTCTCAAATTTCATCTGTTTCAGTACAGTATTTTTTCCATTGTTATAGAAGAAAAATTTTATGATTTATAGTTTATATATATATATACACTAGCTGCGTGCCCGTTCTTCTCACGGTAGGAAACGAAAATTTTCCTTACATGTGTAATTCGAATATATTCGTGGTGTGGAATCTTAAGAAGAAAAAAAAAAAAAAGCAAAATTATTTTACTCTTGACGTAAAGTTTGCGTTATGAGTACTAACCTGGCATCGTTGCAGTATAATGACTCAAAAACTACGTCAGTGTCATTCACTATCAAAAAAGTGTAAAGCTTAACGGTTTGCAGAGAACTCCTGGCTTTCAAAATGTCTTATTTCTACATCATACTGTTTTTTAGGTTGAAATTGTAGCATTAAATACCTAAGACACTACATGAAATGGACAACCTTATATTTGTTTCCGAACATGTACCATGTAAGGAAAGTATTGTAATCATGAAAAAATTCGACTTAGATTTTGGTGTATTTACACGTTTTGAGGTCTTCTGAATTCATTTATGGTATTTTCAAGATATGTTTTTAAAATAGCTGCTCACCCGCTCTTCATACGGGAAGAAGCGAATATTTTACTAAAATCATATCTGCATGTGACAAAACAGAATTTTATTTTTAAAAAAGTTCAAGTAATCTCCTCTGTTGAAATTATGGCGGGATATATTAACGTAAGTTAGAATTACTTTCGTTTAGTTGGTTGCAAGACAACCGTTGAAAAAGGTTAAACACTTTTAATTTCATGAAATATTTATTAACTTGGTATTGTCATTTATTCATATTATCCTTACAAATCTAATAATACTGCCTATTACGTACATAACTTCGCTTCACCCCCTTCAAAGCTCGCTTAAAAGAAGCAGCTTAGATTATTTGGCACCGATGGGATCTTTTAATTCTATGGCGATTCTTTGCAATTTACGCATTAACATAAATAATAATCATTTCACCTAATCGTTGCCACTAAGGAAACTCTCCATATATATTTAATTTATGCAGAGTTTTATATGATTGGCATCATGGGCGCCCATAGGAATTTTTCTAGGGGGGGGGGCAAACTCCAAACAATTTTTCTAGAGGGGGGCAAATTTCAAACTTTTAACAAATTTAGTTATGGTTTTGCCCTTTGTATACATCATGAGACATTAACCTCAAACTCTAGGGAGGGACAAGTGCAGGGATGCTACAGTCAAAACCTCAGTTTGTCTCAGTCAAAATCCCTTTTTGTCTCAGTTTGTCTCAATCAAAATCCCTTTTTGTCTCAGTTTGTCGCAATCAAAATTCCTTTCTTTCTCGGTATGTCTCAACTAAAATTCGTTTTTTCAAGTTTGTCTCTCAACCAATTTTATTTGTTTGTTTGTTTATGTGTGTTAAGGCAAACCTGCATGTGGGGTATCTGCCTAGCATGGAGGGTGCCTTGGTAGGAGGACTTTCTAAGGGGTTCTAACGCGTATTCACGTTACATTTGGAGAAAACCTACCAAAACTCCAGATCCCAATTTTATTTATTTTATCTCAGTTTATCGCTAAAATAATTTTTTCCCCATCAATTTGATAATTAAAAGAAAGTTCAAGAAAAAAGAACCAAACAGTACGACGATTCTTAGGCTTAAACCAGGGATGACAATATTTAGCATGTCAGAAGATTTGAAATGCAATAAAAATAAATTAGGGGACTCGAGGGGATTTTTAACAGGGATGTGATTGGCCAAGAAAAATGTTAGCTGAAATTTTTTTGGTCTCCGGGGGGGGGAGATTTTTGACAGGGGGGGGGACAACAAAATTTTTGAAAGTTTTAAAAGGTATGATGTATGTTAGCAAAGTGATATCAAATAATCATGTTTTCATATTAAATGAAGTCAGGGGTCTCCCAATATGGAATTAATGATAAAAATTACATATTAGGTATATAAGTACAGCATAGGACCGATTATCCGGAATTCCGAAATCCGGAAGTACCCAAAAGCCGGAATGGCCGCCAGTCCCTTTTTTTTTCTGATCATCATAATGAAATAGGAAAAAAAAAGGTCTTAAAAATTTAAAGCAATCCGAAGTTGACAGGCAAAACGGAGGGGGGGGGGGGACGCACGTACATACAGATATATTTTTTAAACAAAGTTTTTAATTTATGTGTTTGAATCTGTTGGAAGAATAATAAAAATAAAAAATAATACAAGAGAATGATTAAAAAAAAAAGAAAATCGAGTGTAGTTCTGTGCTTCCTATCTCTTGCTTTCTGCTTATGCGATAACATAATTGAATCATTGGAATGTCGAGCCGGAAAGTAGGTCATGACTCACTAGAATTAAATAATCCGTTATCAGCCTTTCTGCTCTTAGGCTTTTTTTTTTTTTTTTTTCGTGCTGCCGCTTTGGAATCTTTAAGATTTAAATAAACAGAGCCAGCTGGCCAGTTTTTTTTTTCCCCCTCCCCATCCTCTCTTATATACTAGCTCCGTAGCTGTAAAATACTTGCATTTTTGTTATATATCTGTGGTAATTTGAGAGCATATGCAGCTTTTTTTGTTCTTTTTTTTCCCCCCCTCCACCATAGGATTTGGTAACACTGAATCCATCAGGTGCAGTTAATCCATTCTGACCACGATTCTGACAAAGGAATAATGCGTTGCGTTCAGGTAGAGATTCGCCTAATTTTGAATGACGTATTTGGATGAATATTGGCTGATTGGGGGGGGGGGGGGGGGAAGAGGCAGTAAGAGGAAAAGAATTTATTTCCTCCCCACGTGGTAGATACG
Source organism: Cheiracanthium punctorium (assembly GCA_038373885.1). NCBI lineage: Eukaryota > Metazoa > Arthropoda > Arachnida > Araneae > Cheiracanthiidae > Cheiracanthium > Cheiracanthium punctorium. The sequence goes on along the minus strand of JAWZYV010011865.1, from coordinate 112,791 downwards.
AAATGAGCGTGGTTGCTGCAGTAGGTGTAACGTAGACCGGAAACTCAACTGTGAACCCACCCACCCCCCTTTACACCGGGAGCTTTTCTTTCTCCAATACCGGCCGGAGGTTTATTTTGAGGACCGGAATGTTCGGCACAACTCTCAACACGTGGTCGCGCTCCCGTGAGTCAGATTCAAAATTACTCATGTTCGCTGTTTTGGCGCAGAATTGCGCAGATACGGCCAAAATCGTACCGAATGTCGCAAAATGGCACAGGCCAGCGGTTTTGTCTCAGTTCGTCGCAAATGTCGCAGGTGTAGCATCCCTGCAAGAGCCCTACCTTGCCCCCCCTTATGGGCGCCTATGATTGGCATATTTAGCACCGCAAAAAATTTCATCTCACCGCGGGTAGAAACAATCCAAGGGGTGCCATTTTAAATATCCATGTATCCAATATAGCGATATCTTATATATCCTCCATGGTCCTGTGTCCTGAAAAACATCAAACTGTATTCTCGAGGAGCTATTTATTCCTGCTTTAATTGTGACAGGGCGTTAGAATTGCAGAACTTACAAATTTCATGCATTTTTTAAAAATGTATGATGTCACTGTTTAACTGCCGTAAAGGATACCCCGGTTGTCTGAGGGAGTTAATTTCGATATTTTGCATAGTAGTTTTCAACGGTATTAAAACTTTGCTTTATGTAGGACCACTATGGAGGAACATAATTCAATGTTAAAATAAAGCTATACTCGCAGCATGCATGATATGTTAGGCAATGCCCGCCCCGTAATTAAATGTCAAAAATAAAAAAAAAGTAAATAGAAAATTTTAATATATATCGCTTTAAAACGAACTTTGTAATTTTTAAAATGAACATTTTCAGCTGTGTTAAGACATTTCAATTTTTAAATAAGCAACGGATTAAAATACCACTTCTAATAATAATAATAATCGTGAATTTCTTAGTTTATTTCTACTGTAAATTTTAATCAAAATATCGTCTCCCTGTGTTGAAAAAAGAGCTGGAATAAATGAGTTAAAATTGTGGCATAATTTTTACGTATCTTAAAGCAACTGACGTCATCGATCCTCACTTGCGAATTGAAAATACGGACGGTGCCGCATTAAAAATTTCTATGGATAGGTGAAAAACCTTTTTTCTAATCCTTTTTGTGGCAACAACCCAACATAAATTCTCGTGCCATGATTGCAATGCAATGGCGTAAGCTCTCCGCGTTGATGCTATTAAATTCTAAATATTAGGTTGCATTCAAATTCGTAAAAAATCATCTAATTTACATAATTATTTCGTTTTCATTTTCAAAGAGGGAGAAAAGAATGTTTCACGATTTGTCAAAGTATCAAAAAGTTATGACGGATAGAATTCAAGATGCGACAGTTTTAAAATTATTTTACGAAAAAATTAGCCAAAACAGATACTTAGTAAAAAAATTCCTAAAAATCGGTAAATCATGTTACGTATTCAGAACAAACTGTTTTTAAAAGAAATTTTTTTCCTCTATCCGATGATACAAATGCCGTTTTGCTGCGAGCGTAATTTCCGCCGTTATTACGAATTAGGTGAGAAAAAATACCGAAAATCGCATAAAACATAAAATAAAAAAAAATTCTAGGTGGAATTTTGAAAAAATCGCTTCGAGGTGCACAACTTCATGTATAGAATTTCCTGAGTACCAAATTTGGTGCTTCTAGGTGTAGCCCTTTGTCCGTAACGCCGCCGACACACACACAGACATCTTCTTTTATAATATAGTATATATATATATATATATATAATTATATATATGTGTGTGTGTGTACGGGCATGCATATATAGACTTTCATTTAGAATGATATTTGCCCCCCCAGTTTCGAAGCCCAAGTTACGCCCATGACCCAGCCAATGGGAAGCAATGAAAGCAACATCTAAAGTAAATAACGTAAATAAAAAACTTTGTAAAAAACACACATAAGATGTTATAGGTAAGAGGATACGCACGTTTCAACCAAAATTGTTTTGGCCTTCGTCAGTCCAAGCCCTTCGTTGCAAGCAACACAGGGAACTGAAAAGAGAAAAAAAAAAAAGGTTTTTCTCTTTTCAGTTCCCTGTGTTGCTTGCAACGAAGGGCTTGGACTGACGAAGGCCAAAACAATTTTTGGTTGAAACGTGCGTATCCTCTTACCTATAACATCTTATGTGTGTTTTTTACAAAGTTTTTTATTTACGTTATTGTTTAACACCAGTATTTTGAGTGTTTTTTCCCTGTTTTTTCCAACATCTAAAGGTCACATGATCTATCTCCCCAACTTTCCAAGGAAAATCTTTGGGGAGTTGGGATAAACTCGAGCTACTCTGCTTGGCAGTGTGAATGTGTGTGTGTGTGTGCTTTGTTTATCTCCTTGAGTAGCTGAAATCAGGCATCGTGAACGGCTTGGGTTTTTCCCGAGTAATTCAAATTACTCAAAAGCAGCAGTCTGAATGCACACAGAGTGTAAAAGTGGATTTTCAAGAACTAGTAAAATCTATAGAAGAAAAAAAAAAAGGGTCTTGGGGACACGGTTGTCCCTTAACTTGGTCATTTTTATTTCACCGAACTGGGCCAGACTTACAGACTTGGAGGCACAGTTACATGCGATAAAAATAACTAAAATCATAAATATCCAGATTTGGGGGTGTTTACTCAAGGCAGGAATAAATACCTTGGTATTTACCCAAACCACATCCACAGTGAGAAATTCTCACCCATTTTTTTTTAAATCTCAATCAGTTTTGAGGAAAGGGTAAGAAATTATCATCCATTTTTTCCTGTAATGAAATCCCTGAGATAATATACACAACTCACGCAATGACAATTTTAATAAACTTTAATGAAAAGCGATTTATCATAAATATGTTATTTTAAATTTTAGGCTACTATCAGCAGTAGTCTTTAAAATTTTGTTGGATAAAAAATATATTCAAAAGATTTTTTGGTACTTACATATTATCCCGGCAGTCATTTCCTCCAAACTATTTTTTCGTCAAATGAGTTGCCAAACTGTTGCCAATCGTATTCAAAACCATTAATAATTTCATGTGCCTGGCATTTATCTCGGAAAAAAAATCGCTCCTCTTGGCGGACCGCCGGGATAATATGTAGTAAGTACTAATTTTTTCTGGTTTGGCTAAATGTGCTTAGCCCACCGCTTGGCGACGTTTTTGGAGGGACGATTATTATGCCAAATATTGCAAATTCGATATTTTAGAGCTGTGGAAAGACCCGAAATATCTTGCAGTTTTGCACATGCGTAGCTATGTTATTTTTTATTCTAGCTACTGTTTGACGTACATAGGTGAATGTAATGAATATGCTTGCTCAATCTGACACCACTGAGTTGTTAATTTGCATTGGTGCACATGTGTTATTGTTAATTCGGTTAAAATGTGCTTTAGCCCACCACTTGGCAAAGTTTTTTTTGGAGGGGCAATACCGCGCCAAATATTGAAAATTGGATATTATTAGAACTGTGGAAAGATCCGAAATATCTTGCATTTTCGAGCATGCACAATTGTTATTTATTATTCTAGCTACTGTGTGACGTAAACAAATGAATGTAACAAATTTGCTTCCTAAATATGACGTCACCAAGCTGCTAATTTGTGCTTGTGCACATGCGTTATTGTTATTTTTCCTCATTTCGTAATCTAGCTATTCTAATTTGCTGCAACTAGTGCAGTTTACGATAACTACGCCCTGCCAAAAAAATATTCAAGTTAATGTGAAACTTCTTACGTTTGTTTCATACACTGAAAATTATGCATTATAAAATATAAATTAGGTTACATGTTGATATAATTATAACTTTTCATGTTTCTGTTGAAGTGTGTGTTCTCAAATATTTTTTTTTTGAGGGTTTACATGATAGTCTGATGTTTTTAGTTTAGCGAAGTGCCAGTGGTTGCATAGTTTCATGCGGCCCCCTACAGCCAGGGATCACTCTAGAGCGTTTCAGGGGGGCGGCCCGCCCTGGTGCCCTTTTCCCGGTAAAATGCCGCCCTCCTTGCCCTTTCTTGATAAAATTCCGCCCTCCTTGCCCTTTTCCTTGATAAAATTCCGCTTCCCCCCCCCCCAATCAAAATGCCACTCACCTTTTCTCCACCCCTCCTTGTTTCCCCTTTTCTTTGATTCTTGTTACCATTGCTGGTGCTCGGCTAGACCCCAAAAAAGCCTCTCTCCAACAACAACAAGGAAGTTGATTTGTTTATTCTCTTATCAATGATGTGGGGGGGGGGGGCATCTGCTCAGTCGCCGCTCTTCTCCATCCCGACCTCAGAGGGTTAAAACCGTTCGCTGTAGCTTCAGGTCATAAAATATCTCATTAGAGAAACAATCTGTCATCCAGAAGAGTAGTCATAACAATAAATTATTTCCTACTGTAAATGGTGCTTTACCGTGTTTTATAAATGCTGTAAGTAATTAATAAACGCCACTTGGTTATTGTTTATTTTTTCAGATTTTCAAAACACATTCATCCAAACTTACGGCTGGCTGCACGGAAAGTTCAAGACAAGGGCAATTGTGGAAGTGTGGGGTGACCCCCCCCCCTAGACACACTCCTCCCCGTCGGTGTACTAAAAAGAATAGGAAAAAATTGATTCATTGACAGGGTGCGCAGCAGTCAGGAAATACTACTTGAAAATATCAAATTTCGGGTAGGCATCGGGGCCAAATTGATGACCAATAATCTGAAGTAGAAAGACCATGCAATGATTACACTAAAAGCAATCATTAAGAACAACTTGCAAGAGTGCATAACATCCATTTCAAAACAATGGAAGCTGCCGTGATTTATGTGGCTAAGTCTAAGCTTATTGTTTACTAATTCACAACTGCATACTTATCAAACATAACATCCTTACGGGAAATCATTTTGAACTCTCTTCTTTTCCCCCCAACTGAAAGCGTAATGTGCCAGATGGCTCTTTTACATTGCTGAAAAACAAACATTCCAGGGGCATCTTTCAGATCATGCAAATGAAAGAAAACAGAAAATATAATTATTTATAAAAGGACATTTTATCTGGGTGTATTTTTTTTTAAAAAAAAAGGCTAATTGGAATTTTGTGAAGGAACAGTTATACCTCCTGTTTTGTAAAGGGTCGTTTAAACGTCGATTTTGACTTCATTGTATTGTCTCCTGTATAAGGAAAACTCTATGTTAAGGAAGGAGAAAAAGTTTTGGCAAATAAGAATGGAAAAACGGACCGACATACCAAATCATAGGGGGAGAAAAAGGGCTGCCAGACGTTAAAGGGTTGCCGGGTGCCGCGCCCTGTTTAATTGGTCAAGAATTCACAATGTGGAATGTGAAATGGGATAAATATAGGTCAATCATTGCTCAAGAGTGGAAAAAAGGGGGGGGGGGTAGAAATAGTGTAATACTGCATTTCTTCATTCTTGGGAGTGAACAACAAAGCATAGGAGTGATTTTATTGGGATTTAATGTCTTTTTAAAGAGCGGTCATAGGGGTACACTACAGAGAAATGCTATCGGCATAGGCAGAGCCGTAGCGAGCAAAAAATGATAGAATACTGAAAATTTATAACTTAATTAAATTTTTTAAACTTAATTAATGTATGGGCACATCTTACAGACTGAAAATTTTCTGTTTGGAGACCGTATAAAAATGTACATTTGTATTTATTTAGATTTAATCTTCCAAAAATTATAATCCTTACTGTAAAATTCTGTACCCCCCCCCCCTTTTTTTAACATAAATTTGTGATTTACTGTAAAATATTTAAGGAATAAAATCCCAGGCCAGTGTTTTTGGGATATTCTGTGTACACTGACAAGTAATTTTTCTTTAATGGTACAAGTTGAAATTAATTTTTAAAAATATAATGTTAGCTAATTTCTCTTATCTATAATTATCTGCAACTTATTTTTGATTTCCCTTCAATTGTTGAAATTTAACTAGATTTAAAAATTGCATTTTTCACATCTTTAGTATTAGAGTATTTCCAGTCGAAACTGACAGACATTGTTAATATCTAAAAATTACTAAAATTTGAATTTGGGGTGTAAATAAGTGTTGAGTACCTGCAATTTAAAAGCAAAACTACCATGGCCTACGTTTATTATAAAATCTATTTTTTAATCACTTAAAAGATTTAAAGCTTTATATTTTTAATTTTAATCTTTTTTTTTTTTTTTTTTTTTTTTTTTTTTTAAATATTGTTCCAGGTTATGACTATCCCGGATGTTCGGTGAACAGGAATTATTCAGTTTTGGCCAACTTTTTTTAAGGGAACTAACTATGCCCATTTTATTTTTAATTTTTAAAAAAATATTCAATTCTATTTCGTGATTGCTTTTTTGCTCAAAAATGAAATAGAAAATTGGAAGAAGTTCACAAAATAAGGAAAGATTAACAGAAATAGAAAAAATTCACAAAATTAGGTAAAATTTCACAAAAATAGGACCCTGGGAAAGAAACCTGGACTGACCCCTGCTAGAGATCAAGTCGCACGGGACAAACCTTTGTTTTGGCGCTCCCTTCTTTCCATTTCAATTTTGGCGTAACAGCACTATGCCTGGGCAAGTGTCCCGTTTCCCCTCCACTAGTTTCAGACTAGCATATATGCAGAGAGAAAAGTTGCAGTGACGGTGAATACGATAAAATTTGAATCTAAAATGGAATGTTTTCTGTCATTTTCGGGTTTGAAAATTGGCGTAATTATTAAAAATTTGTCGGCAAAACCAGATTCCCATTATTTTACGATTACAAAATTTATTTTTTTTAATGCTTTTTTTTTTTGTTGTTGTTGAAATAAAGCATAATGGCCGCCTTACACAATTTTTGTAAAAGTGTAGATTTCATTGAATGAAAAAATTTGGTTTCAAAATTTGTTTAATCATTTGCTTAAAAAATTGCTATTAAGAAAACACATTTTCGGACATAAAAGTATGTTTATAAAAGCTACCCTTATGTGTTTGTAGACAATAATTAGAAAAGTTGCCCTTTTTGTGTGATATGATATGCCCATTTCCCAAACACTGCCCTTTTTCTGTAATGTGCACCCTGCCCTTTTTCATTTCTAGAGTGATCCCTGCCTACAGCGATGGCCAGACCCACTGATGTTTTTTTGGGGGGTCTTGCAAAGGGCCAGAGTTAGCATATTTTCGAGGGGGCCCCTTAAAGCGATGGCCAGACCCACTGACCCAGGAGCAGAATTATATTCAATGTTCTGCAACATAACTTCGAACAGTTGCAAATGTTCTGCAGGCATTTTGTGCAAGTCTGACAGGCCACGGTAAAATGCAAATTAGGTATAAAAATTGTGCAGAAAGTGAAGAGAGAAAGCATAGCATAAAGGGCATGTCGCTTTAATTACTCTGCAGAACCTATCATTTTATATATTCTTTCTTTTAAAAGATGAAATGTTCTGCAAAGATTGTGATTGTTCTGCGACGTACGCCGCACTTTTACCCACTTTCTGCTTTCGGGCCCACTGATATTTTTTTTGGTCTCGCAAAGGGCCAGCGTTAGCATATTTTTGAGGGGGCCCCCTAAAGCAACAGCCAGACCCACTGATGTTTTTTTTGGGTCTCGCAAAGGGCTAGCGTTAGCATAATTTCATGGGTCCCCCTACAGCGATGGCCAGACCCACTGATGTTTTTTTGGGTCTTGCAAAGGGCCAGCGTTAGCATATTTTCGAAGGGGCCCCCTAAAGCGATGGCCAGACCCACAGATGTTTTTTTTTTGGGTCTCGGAAAGGGCCAGCAGTTGCATATTTTCGTGGGGACCCCTACAGCGATGGCCGGACCCACTGATGTTTTTTGGGTCTCGCAAAAGGCCAACGTCAGCATATTTTTGAGGGGCACTTCCTTTTTTGTTTTTAATTAGTTTGTAATTTTTACTTTAAATACTTCCATTTTTAGAAATATTAAGTTTTCCTAAATCGACATTTGTTCACGTTTCTGTATGTACTGTGCATCTTGGGAAAATGACCGTAAAAATTAAGATCTCACTGCTGAAAGGCTGAATCTCGCAGCCTTTTGCGTCACACGGACATTGGCAAATGAGAAAAACCAAAATAACGGAACCCAGAGATTACGGCCTAACACAGCAGAAGAGATTGCGATCCTAGAGACATTCTACAGAAATGTGCCAACTTGCCAGTTTGTTGACAATTGCCAAGCGATGGGCTAAAGCACATTTTCACCGTTAATTCTTGTTATTTCATAATCTAGATAATCAGGGGCAGCAAATGGGGGCATGGTCACACCCCCAAATTTAACCAACATTTTATTTATCCCATATTCTAGATGTCAATACATCAAATCTCGCACCCTCAAATGAAAAACTGAAATTTCGCTACTGTAGATAATCTAGATATTCTAGTTTGCTTAGGCTTGTATATAGTTAATGATAACTACATCCCTTTCAAAAAAGTATTCGAGTAAAAGTGAAACTTCTTACGTTTGTTTCATACATAAAAATTATTTATCATAAAATGTACATTAGGTTATATATAACTATAACTTTTCATTTGTAAAGTATTTGAGTTGTGCATCTTCAAATACTTTATTTTGAGGGTGTACATCGGTACATATTAGTCTGGTGTTTTCAGCTTAGCATAGGGCTAGCTGTAGCATATTTTTGAGGGACCCTTACAGCAGTGACTCGACACAGTGATGTTTTCTTGGGTCTCTCAAAGAGCCAGCAGTTGCATATTTTCAAGGGGGCCCTGTACAGCGATGCCCGGACCCAGTGATGTTTTTTTTTGGGATCTCACAATGGGACAGTGGTAGGATATTTTTGAGGGGACCCCCCCCCCCCTAAAGCGATGTACAGATCCAGTGATGTTGTTTGATTCACGCAAAGGGCCAGAGTTATAATATTTTCAAGGGGCGCTTCCCCTTTCATTTTTAATAGTTTGTTATTTTTACTTTAAACAGTAGTTTCATTTTTTAAAATATTTGGTTTTCCTGAATCGGCATTTTGTTAAAGTTTCTGCATCTGTAGTGCATAGTAAAAATCAAGTGAGCTTCCTCTATGGCTGAATCTCATAACCTTTTCGTTACACGAACACTGCCAAACGAAATAAACAAAAATAACGGAACGAAAGATTATGAATCAAACAGAGCAGAAGAGGTTGCAATCCCAGAGGCATTTCACATAAAAGCGTCAAGTGGTGGGCTAAAGCACATTTTCACCCCAGTTTGTATTGGTTATAGCAGTTAAAAATTGAAACTGCATAGGGCTGGGCTCGGGCCCTCCCCTAGGACCGGGGCCTGGACCCAGGGTTTCACCCAGCCCACCCTTGTGGAGGCCTTGGTATCTGGGTGTACTCTCTACTGGTTACTAATTGATAAAAAAGTGCTAATTGGAAATAAGTTAAATGATAGTACCTATATTTCAACCTTAGCGATAAACACCATCTATGTAATTTTCTGGTAATTCGAATGAATATATAATAGAATCAGTGGCGCAGCGACGGGGGGGTCCAGGGGGTCCGGACCCCCCCTATGAGCTAAGGGGCCGCTATGAGCAGGGTCCGTTTATCTACAGGGCGAGTGGGGCCCATGGGCCACCAATTTAAGGGGCCCATTTTTTTTCTGTAAAAAGGGCCCATTTTTTCTCTTTTGCTTCTTTTTTTTCCCAAATTTATTCTCTAAAAAGTGTCTTTTCTTTAAAAAAAAATCTTTTTAAACTTTGTATCCATAGTTGGCTTGAAAAGGAGGACGCAAGATAAAATCATCAAAGGCTTCCAGCAAGCACCGTCATAGAGACTCCTTAGGCAATAAATCTCCAGTCGTGTCTCTGATAGGGAATTTGTGGGGCTAGGATGGACGAATCGGACAATGTAAAGGGGAGTAATTCGCACCCTTGTAGCTCAAAGGAACGGAATATCCTCAGAAAGAATCTATTCATGCTACAATTAGCTGATAACAAAATTGTCATGAAGGAAAGCGGAAAATATATTGCCTATATTGTAGTCTTCAAGCACACCACTCTTCTTTTCTTGAGATAAACAAGCCACAGTATTCAAATAGTGAATATACACCGCACACACACACAACAAACAATAAAAAAGAGGGTCTGCTGGGAGCTTAGATGTGGTATAACCATAAGCGTAAAGTTTTCAAAATTATTGGGGGGACCGGGCCCCTCAACCACATATATTTATGTCAGTGGCGTAGCTAAGGGGGATAGGGGGTCATAACCCCCCATGAGGAATTTATTGCCATACAAAATGTATATTCTTCACTCCCTTATCATACACCCGTATACATACATGTGAGTTGCAGAAATCGTAACCCCTCCCCCCATCCATGAAAAATTTCTGGCTACGCCACTGATTCACGTACATATAACTTACTCATAGCTGCCAACTACTACGGAATATAATTAATCACTTTTTCTACATGATTTTTCGGCTTAAAATATAGCAAAATTTTTGTGCTGAGCGCGCGAACTGGTTACTATTTTGAAAAAAATAATTAAAAACATACTGTTTACAAAAAGTGGTTAATTATATTCCATAGTAGTTGGCAGCTATGACTTACTATACATAAGTGTAAATTATTGGAGGCGCTCGAGCTCTATGGGTCCATAGAATTCTACACCTATGTAAGGTAAGTATCCATGTTAGTATTTTCATACCATGTTATAAGTTAAAAATAGAAGCAAAGTAAAAAATCCAAAGGAGAAAAAAAAAAAAAAAACATTTTCGGTGACATAGTGCATTTTAGACACATCTGAATTTTTTTTCATTTCATACTTTACATTGCATAATCTGATTTTAATTAACCAGAGCCTGGCGAGGGCAGCTTATAGTAACATCGTGTGTTACGTGGCGTCACAATGAATACTAAATCATGATTGAAATCAAAAGAAGAAAATTTTTAATAGTACAAGTAAAGGGCCGTGGTAGCCCAGTGGTTAAGGCGTTGAACTCGTAACCGGAAGGTTGTGGGTTCGATACCGGCGTACCACTAAAGACCACCGTGTACATGCGGTGTACGTGCACGTTAAATCCGTGGTTCCGAAAGTCCTCTCGGCGGTCACTAGCAGTTTCCGAGGGGTGCCAATATTCAGAAGTCCCCCACCTTCTGATGAGGTTCCAAATTGTGCCGGGAAATTCCGGGAAGGACGTATATGTAGCTCTAAGCGACACATTCAGTGACGCGAGCTGTCCTCTCCTGGCAAATAAATAAATAGTACAAGTAAGGATTTTTTTTTAAACGTTTGTAAATGGTGTGAAATACTGTTTTTTTATGTTAGTATAAAATAGTTTTCTGTATTTAGTGGTAAATTATTGGGTGGGCTCAGCCCGTATTCGCAATTTATTGGGGGGGGGGGGGCTCGAGCCCCACGGGCCCATATAACTCTACGCCTATGGGTATAACTGAATTTCGAATGGTTCAGTGAATTCACTTAAGTTGGATGCCTTTAATTTGTAAGCAGAAGTTTAAGTTTTGGGTTCTTGTTCTTGGTTTCTTACGATCATGAATTCGTCCAGTTTAAAAAGAAAGAAAACCCAAAGTGAAACGTTTTTATCTTTCTTCGAGAAGAAAAATTAAAGCCGATGATGGTGATCGTGCAGCATCAAAGACTGCTGATAGTATGGACGGGCCCGGACCCGGTGAAAAATCTGTTGCACCGAAAGAAACCTTTGAGGGTGCTGAATCTCAAGCTCATCCTCTTGATATGGGGCTCTAAATTAACAAAGAGGTAAACTTTACTTGATTAAATTTCAAAATAACTTTACACAACAGAGGAGGTGGAATCACACAGACGTGGTTCATAATTTATTATCAGTAAAAATCTTAATATAAAAAGATCTTTCAAGTATAATCTAGCAGATGGTTGAAGTGGCTTTTATTTATAATTAGCCAAGAATTTTCTAAACATAGACAATCGTACTTGCATGTATACAAGATGTAATGATCCAACTTATAAAGATTATTTAAAACTATATCATAAGCTTATTATTACTGGCAACTACAATGTAGTCAATGATAACAAATACATTAAATTACCTTTTTTTGAATTCCAGTTTGTGTCAAATATTATTACTTTTTAAACACATATTATGCTAAAATATATGAAGAGCTGTTTATTTATTTTATTAATTTCTTAGGTAATGAAGGATCGAGGTAATATAACAAATAAGGATTTTGAGACTTTACACAATCGACTCACAAGACGAGATTCACACATTTTTTTAATTTCCTTTTCTTTCATTGTTTTTTAAATAAATCATACATGATGAATCAATAAGTTCATAATTAGCCTATTGAAATTTTTTTTCCTGTCAATTGAAGAATCAACTATTGCATTTATTTTTTTACAAAACTTGAAATAGTGAACGCATGTTTTGTACTTGCAGCAGATATATTAAAAAGTAAAAGTTTTTTTTTAAATTAATTTCAGTTTTTTCTGAGTAAAAAATTTTTAAACATTAAAGTTTTAAAGAATTTTAATAGGAAAATTAAAATTGCGTGAATAATGTGATAAAATATTACTTTTACAAGAGATACCATTATTTAAATAATGTCTTTAATTGTTGTCATGGAGAGTAATTTTTAAATTTACAGTTATTCTTTTATTAATTCTATTTTAAAGTGCGATAGCTAGAATAAACTACTTGAAAAACATAAGACTACTTGTTTATTATCTTCCTTTTTAAAGACCACTGGGGAAGAGTTCTCTTAAACAGTCCCCGTTTTAAATCACCTTTATCTCCTTTATCTCTCCCCCCCCCCCCCCGCAAAAAAAGAGCTTTATTTAGTACATGAATTTAAATGTTCGGTGTAATAAATCTTTCAAAATATGACTGTATAGTTAGGCAAGTCGGAGTGTCCAGGCTGGGTAATTTTTCTTATTTTTTACCAACTATGCGAAAAACAAATATTTAGCCAAGTATCGAATACATATGGAGAGCTGCTCTTTTGGCTCTTGGCTTTTGACTCTTTGCGGTATATTGTGTGAATTTCCTAGAAAAAGTAGACTATATTTTTGAAATCAGGTTTGAGGTAAACAATGTACCATAAACATGGGAGAATTTCTCACGGGTGTACTGAGCCCGTTTAAAATATTTCAGGGAAATATTTCAGCCACAGCTCCCCCAGCTCCCCTACTTTCTACGTCCCTGAATAGACCTACAATCTATGTATGTGAGCTGATGTATAATTTTGTGAATTGATTTCTTCAATAATGAATTTCTTCAATTGGCATGTTTCATGTTTGTATGATAATTGTATATAAATAATATTTTACAATTTCTATTTAGTTAAAATTTGAACGGGATTTATTAATTTTTCTTTTCAGTATTTTTCTTTGGATATATTTTGTATAAGAGTACACGATATGCGGAGTTTGTGTGTATTTATTAGAGCTATGTTTTATTAAAAAGGTTTTTAAAAGAGGAGAGATACTTTTTAATGAATAGAATAAATATGAACATAGGACTAGAATTAGAACACCTGAATGTATTTTATTTAGTGTTAAGAAACAAAGAACTCCACCATCTCGAAAAGCGGTCGTTAACGATTAGAGGCTTACAGTTTTCCGTTAGTTCTTTCGTTTTTCTTATAAGAATGTATAAAAGCTTTATAACTAGCAATTTTATTACAATAATACATTTTTATAATGGCAAACGTTATTTGATTGATTTGCATTATACCGAACAATTGAAATTTCTGCAAGACAAAAGTCTAACAGCTAACGTTAAATTTATGCCAAAGTGTCGGGGGGGGGGGATATGAATCCCTATATCCCCCTGGCTATACGCTGGCTTGCCAAAAGGGGGAGACAGTGGCGGATTTCCCAATAGGCGCATGAGGCGCGCGCCTCGGGCCTCATATTTCTAAGGGGCCTCCAAATTCGGTTTTCAGAAAGAAAAAAACTATATGTAAATATCTGTTCAAGAGACATTGTTCATAGTTTCAGGATTGCTTCTAGAGTAGAAAGCGTTTTTGAACAATCTTTTCTTTGGGGACTCCCTTTCCTCTTCACAGCATTGGACCATAATCTAAACTATAATACGAATACTTTTAGTTTATAAGTAATTGATGCTTTAATTCCGTATTTCACTGTAAAAATATCCAGAAACGTTCCTTGGAAATTAGGATAAGTTAGACTTACAAATACTATACAGAAAGTATACATTTCCCTTTGAAAACTTTACTGTTTCGTTCAACCCGTCACTTAACCGAATAGTGGTCTCACGACCTTAAAAAACAGGCAGTTCACTTAAAAATGACTAGAATTGTAAAAAAAAAAATAATTAAAAAAAATTCCAGTAGTGTTCCTTGAAAATAATAGGCAGCTGAGGTGCCCTAAATTCCAAGGAAAGTTGCACGAAAATACCAAGAACTTTACTGAACAATATGCAATTCAGTGGATCTTTCCTGGGCTGTTCAATAAAGTTCCTGGTATTTTCATGCAACATTCCTTGGAATTTTAGGGCCCTCAACTGTCCATTATTCCCAAGAAAAATTCCTAGATTTTTTTGCATTGTTTTAATTTGCTCACTATATTTTATCCAAAAAAATACAGGTGCAGAGAGTCCCTATGCCTTTTTCCTATCCGGAATCAATTAGTTGGGTTGGGTTGGGGGATTACGGCCAATTATCTACAAGTGGGATCTATGCCGATGGGTGTGGGTGCTCCCCTTGGGGGGTCTTTCTAAGGGATTCTAACCCCTATTTACGCTAAGTTTTGGAAGAAACCACGGAAAATTCCTAACGGTTAGGTTGGCGGACGCGACCTGGTTTTGAACCAGGCACCTTCCGTCTCCCAGTTTAGAGTGCTATGCGCTCAGCCACTGGTTGGGCCGCACTGAATCAGATTGCGGCTCAGTAGCTGGTATTGCAGTAGGACATTCAAATACACCTGCTTTATAGATTGCCGCCCCCCACCCCCAAATCAAAAAGTGTACAGTCTGATAAGAATATTTCTCATTTTAAAAGAGAAAAGATTGAACCGCTTTATTCTACAGCTTGAGATTGAAAAATTTGTCAAAAATTAAATATTTTATATTTTTCAGCCGTTCTTCATTTAAATGATTTAGGAAAGGACACTCTGTATTCAGTGAAATTTTCAAATATACCTAGAATATATAATTGTTGTTGGTTGTCACGATGTAAAAGAAATTGGAAACAATAATTTATCTTCTTTCGAAAAATCACTAAAAATTAGAAATTTAAGCTAGGGATAACCGATTTTATCTTTTTTTGGAATCGAAACTTTCCGAGTATGCAATGCTAAAAAATTGCTGACCAATAATTAAAAAGATATGAGCTCATACATGTGCGATAACACTTTTTTTTGGGGGGGGGGATTGGGGGAAGATATTTGATAGTTAAAAAAAATTATTGAAAAATTAAAGAAAGCAATACTTAGAGTCACCGAAATTTCACATGCGTGCAAAGTTTCAGCTCGATCGGATGATAGTGGGTTAAAATCGATAGACAAATTTTGAACTGGAATGTCATACACAGTTAATTAAAAACTTAAAAAACAAATGATGATTAATTTAATTTTTTGTTTTCAACTAGAAAATATTTATGATAACTATATTATAAATACGGCATGTATTTTATAGTCGCAGATGAAAATGCTAAACATTAATAATAAGCCTAGGACCGAAGCTTAGAGCATACCCATTTACCCATTATAAAGTGGAATTTATTTTTAAGTCAATAATATTTTTTGTACTTTAACTACTTAAAGTATTGTTTTTTTTAAATTTCTCTTGTAGTTTTTTTTAATTCTATTTAAAATATAGAATAATGTGTGTATATTATTCATACCTAATTACTCATTATTAATAGTCCTAAACTTATTGACAGTTTTTGAATAAAGACAAAAATTAGACTAAACAGAAAGTTTACTTTTAAACTGCTTAGTTTTGCAGTTCCAAACGGGAAATTTATGAATATATTTAAATATTTATAAATATATGTTCTTGAAGGAATGTTAAATTTTTGGTTCATTTTATCCAAGTAAAGAATTCTTCTGAACTTTGTGATGTCAAAGTCATGTTTCTGATCAAGTTTCCCTTGTTCTGACCTTCAAAAGTACCTGTTATGTAGTTAAAATTTTCATGACTGAAACAAGACATTTGCCAGTGGTCCACAAAAAGTAATTTGACGTAATTAATTAACAGTGAAAAATAATCAATATAAAACTGCAGTTGCTGGGTTATACTTAGACGTATGCTGGTGTTTATTTAGTGTTAATCATGAAAAGTGAAACGTAGTACAAAAATTATTGAGATAAAAAATGTTTTTTAAGATGAACAAATCTATAAACATAAAAATTATTTTAAAATTTTAATACTCCTTTTGTAGCAAGCCCTGACTATCGGACGGACACTTGGTGCTCGTGCCCTGGGCACACATGGAGAAATAAGCCAAAAAATTGAGTTTAACACGATATACAGGGGCACAAAAATTGAGCCAGCTAAAGGACACAAAATCTGAAAAGTGCCCTGGGCACAAAAGTGTTATAGTGAAAGTCAGGCCCTGGTTTGTAGACATAAACCACATATAAAAGGAATTAAAGCATTTTAAAATAATTAGTAATAATGTAAAGGAGTTAGAGTTAGTGATTTTATTTTTTTTTTTTTTTTTTTTTTGGAGGAGGGAGGCCTCAAAATTGAGTTGCGCCTCGGGCCTCTCAAGAGCAAAGTCCGCCACTGGGGGGGGGGGGGGAGAATATAGGTATTCCCACTGATTCTGCGCTTTCTGGGGGCCTGAGGGTAAAATTTCAAATGTTTTCTGTAAAGGTAAAATTCGTGAAACATTTCTTCCGGGGAAGGGATGACTGCTGAGTGCCTGTCTGAGACGACCATTCCCCCCCCCCCCTTCCCCTAGAAAAACTTATATGGGTGTCATTTACGGGGGCCCTGTGAACAGCAACATGATCATTTAAGGGGAGGGGGGGGTCTGATCTCCCGAGTTCTGGACCCCCCCTAAAAAAAAATTCTGGCTGCGCTACTGAATAGAATGATTTTTTTGTAAAAGCATTTCTTCCTGTTATTTGACATTATATTGAGGCAAACCCACAATACTAATAGTAGGATGCAATATAGTTCCTTTAATGCAAATTCAATTTCTAAAATAAAAAACAAAACAGACTATTATTCAAAACAAAGCAGAAAAGTTTATTTTAGCCGAAAATAACATGGAAGAAATTTTACAATTTTATACCTAAAACTAGTGGCCCATTATATACGCTTTAAATATTTATGTATCAATAACTGATATTACATTAATTAAATAATTAGAGTTTGGAAATTTATCAATAATTACCATTTTTATTTCTCAAAATACTAGTCAATTCGAATACCTTTAAAAAAAAACTAGCCGCCGACACCGAACAACAACAATAAATGTTGGGGTGGAGCTGAGATGTTTTAAATTTTCGTTCATAACAAAATAAAAATATTTTATTTGGCAGCACATATAACCATTATGATTATTATTAAAATTTATTAATTATTTTATGTTTTGACACAAATTTTGAGTTTTTGTATCATCTAATTTGTAAATAAATATTTCACTTATACCGTTTGTAAATGCAACCTCAAAGAACATCCGAGTAGCTTCCTAACAGAGAACCTATTTGTAAACGTCCTTTTTCGGACAAATTCCTTCAAATGTAAACATCCATTCACGTGTTCTGTTTTCAGCTGATTAGGATAGGAGCGATAGGAGATAAAAAGCTTTTAAAATGTGTATGTTACTATGAGTCATTGATACTTCTTTAAAACTTTGTACTACTACAAATAAATATACTCGAAATAATTTTAAACTAGTCTTTGCGTGATAAATTAACATTAGTTGTCACACTCATTAGAGTAATAGTTGTTTCTGTTTTTTAAAATTCAGAATCGCATAGTGTACGAACTTTTTGCTTAACATCTTCTGTTGAAATTTTTTAACTTTATCATCAATCGGTTTTAGATTTGAAATTAATATATATCACAATTTGGGTCCCAAAAGTTTTGCTTCTACTATTTAAGTGAAAACTGTCGCCGATTTTCCTTCAGCTTTGTAAGAAAGTGTTTATTTCAAAATTAAATTATGTATTAACTTTTGCATTTTTTAAGGGGCACCGGGACCTCAAACTGTACTCTCTCCCGCTTTTTAACTTAGATCATAACAAACCAGCTGTATTTCATTCACACACTTTCTAATAGACGTTTAAGTAAAGTTTTAAACATGCAGGGTGTAATTTCAACGTTCGTTATTAGTATGTGATTAGTCATTCGTTTTAAAGTATTACAGTTTAAAAGTATACTTAGATGCTATACGTATATATTAAAATACTAACTTGAATGTTAATATTTAATATAATTACGGCATTGAAGTATAATTTGTAAAATATCTGTTACGCTCTTTAATTAGCACCTATTTGGCTAAGCTTCAATATACATCCTACTTTTTTTTGGCGATAATGTAATAGTTGCCATTTTCTGGAAATGCAAATGAATTCTGTGAGGCTACATTCTTTTTTTAATTTTTCACAACATTTTCTTAACATTTTTAAATTCTTTTTTGCTGTTATTTGTGTTCCAACTACTTTTATTGTTAAAATGAAATGAGGGGGGTTGAGGGTTGTGGATCCCTGCTCACATAAAAATCAATTGTTCATTAATATTTTTGAAATTCATTTTGTTTAGATTCTTAACCCTAAATTCTTCTAACAAATATTTAAATTTTATTAGTGTATCTGGCTAGAAAACGCAAATTCGCGGCCATCAATTCTTAGTTAATTTTCTTGAAATTAAATTAATGTTTAGATTCTTAACCCTAAATTATTTTAACAAATATTCAAAATTATTAGTGTCTCTAGTTCGGAAACATGATTTTGTAGCTACTTTGTTTCCTTGGTGCAGTCAAAAATGTCATTTTTGGTACCAAAAATTAAGGTAGGATGTATATTGAAGGTGCAACAAATATTCAAATAATTTGAGCTTTTTACTAACTTTAAGATTCACAGAGAATAAATTTAAATTGATATTGCTATAAATTTTGTATTTATTTGCAGTTTTCTGGAAAAATGAAAAAATGTGTGTTGTTTAAACAATTTCTCTGGTTTCAAAACAGTTATCACAGACGCAGACTACATATGGAATTTTCACTTCCTCTAAATTTTCTTGGTGGAAAGAGAGTTTCACCTTTTAGCACCTTAAAACCTATTAAAAAGTTTAATCCAGCCACTGGTAAGTATGATATGGAATTAAGAAATTTGAAAAAAAAAATTATGCTAGTTATATCAGAAAAATAATTTTTTTTTGTGTAGTATGTAACTATTATGATTATAACGGTGGCGTAGAAAAAGAGTGGGGGGGGGGATCAGAACTCCTCTAAAATTTAGCAGGGTTCTATGATTGACAGGAAGAGCAGGATTCATGATGCATTTCAATTTACAAAATAAGTCAATCTTTTGACTATTGCCAATTATTTCATCTGTCAGGGGCACATTCCCCTCCCTCTAGATCCGTTAATGGGGAGAGATAATGTACAGATCCTTAAGGTCTCTCACCACAAGCAGAGGTCTAAAAGACACACATATTTTGTTCTTGAGAACTTATACAAAGGAGTGGTAGTTTTATTCAATTTTACTGAGCTAAAATTGATTTTTGCGATCATACACAATAGAACTCCAGCCCCCAACTAACTGACCTCATAGTGACCCAAATCGAAGAGCTCTGGGTTGTTCTCTAGAATAAAATTCAGTCAGAGTTAGGAACAAAAATGACAAACTGAAAGTCTGCGTTTAGTTTATTTTGTTAATGTGTATCTTTAATTAAATACTTTAAAAACTAAAAGTAATTGAAAATAGTTTCAAAAGTTTTTCTCATTTTTTTTTTCATGTTATATGTTTTTCTTGATATAAATGTTAGAATAAACTGAAAACACGTATGATTCCTGCATTTCAGCTCGGAGTTTATAGCTGATCTCATGCTAAAAAAAAATTTGTAAATGCTTTGAACATCAAAAAGCCAAACACTACTGTTGTAATATCATATTACTTACTCGTGCCTATTTTATTCAATGTTTAATCATTAAAATATATTTTAATTTAGAAAAATAATATGTATAACAGTGGAATAACTTTTGTAACATTAGAACCACATTTATTCTGGTTTGGTCCACTTTTCTCTCCTTGTGCCCTCCCCCTCCCCCCTCTTTTTATTTTGGGGACCAAAGACACTGCTGAAATTGCTGGTAATCTTATGGCCCTGAATAAGGGATCTTAATGCCCTCTAAAAAGGGACTTTTTAAAGTATATGCATTTATATGTTCCAAAGTATATTATACATATGTATACTTCGAAACTTTCAGATTACATCAGCTCCTAAACCCCCCCCCCCCCCACCTAAAAGTTTTTTTCTGGCTATTCCACAGCAATATAATGGTATGTTGCTATTGCACATATCTCTGATCTCCAAACTTTTTGACCGTACCTGGATTATGAAAATCATAAATACTAGGAATGTAACAAATATTCAGCCACTATTCGATATTCGGCATTTTTCTCTGTTTTGCCGAATATTGAGCAGGTATTCAGCCGAATAGTTGTGACCAAATATTGCTACATATTCCGCTGAATAATTTCAGAAAAAAAATATTTTTAACAAGTGTTTTTATTGTGGCAGCACAGGATCACCTCTGCACACACAACACCCGGTAATTGAAGGCAATTTGAATGGGGTACCTTTTGGCCGAGCCGGATTGCGCCTCATTCTACCACCACGGGAATTCCGTGAATTTGAACCCAGCTCTCACTGCACGCTTTCCCCACATTGATGACCCGGACTACTAACACGCATTCTCCTTCTCGCCAGTAGCGACAGATGGTGCCAGCACCGACCTGTTCCATCTCTCGCTCGTCTCTTTCAAAGTCCTCAACGAGTGGCAGTGACCTCACAAAAGTCCACAACGAGTGTCAGCATTCCATAATGCTTGGAACATCGTTCGTCAGCCTCCGACTGACTCTCTAGGGGGGGCAGTAGTGTGGCGGCATGGGATCACCTCCGTGCACACAACACCCAGCAATTGAAGGCTGGTCGAATGGGGTACCTTTTGGCCGAGCCAGATTGCACCTCATTCTATCACCCATAAGTCACTGGATTCAAACCCAGCTGTCTCCACATACTCTCCCTACATTATTAAACATTTACAAATAAAATTGCTTAGTTTATTTCATTCAGCTTACAGTTGACATATTGAAATATATCTAATGTTACAGTATTGTAGAAATTCAGACTTTCCTACTTGGTGACACTACTTGGCTTGTTTTTCTAATTTTCTGTAAGGGGTGGGGATAGGGGAGATCAATTACAAACATAATTTTGAAAAGCTGCTAAATATGTTTTGCCCAGAGGCTGTAAAACCCAAAGCATGTTGTGATTATGCATAATTATCAGATTAACTGCATTTGCCATTTCATATTTATTAAACTATGAAAATCTCAAAATATAATTATGCTGCTGCTATTGTTTATTTAATTATGTAAAAGATATCTTTTCTTGACCTAGATTTTTTAGTTTAACGGATAATATACTGTTGTGTGTTTTTAAGTACCTACAAATAGTATAAAATTAATTTTAATTATCATTTATTTATCATTGAATTACAAATTTAAAAAGCAATACTTTATTTATAATTCAAATGAAATAAAAATAATTAATATTCAGACACCAAATATTTGGTATTCACCCTGAGCTATTGGCCGAATATTCAGGGATTCGGCCAAGTCACTATTCCTTATATCTATACTACCTCATAATTTTATACAGGGTGTCCCAAAAAGGTGGTAATGGGCTTTAATTCTTTATGTATTAGAGATAAGTGGGCAGTGTAAATTGTAAAAATGCTGAAAATGAGGTCGGAAATAATACTCTGCTAAGAATAAATTCTGTGGCAAAGCAAGCTCTCCTGCCCACTAGGGGGGAAAAGCACTTAGCGGCATGCTTTGTGCAAGGCCGGGAATGTTCGAGATGAGTCGAGCTGTCATGCCCCTCAAGCAGGTGCGACCAGGCTGACGTCGGAGAGCGGCGCACCTGGTACGGAGGAACCCCACGAAAAGACAGATGATGTTTGGACAGCGAAGAGGTTGGTCATCGTCTGAACAGGAAGTTCGCTCCCGAGTCGAGCGGGGACTGAATGCTAAAGGCCAGGGAAAGGCTGTTTCCCACAAAATTCCTTTCTGTAATTAGAAATTGTTTGTAAATAGTTTAAATATATTATCTAGCCAAGAAATAAATGACCTGTTTCATTTGTGACAATCACGGAGAAGTGTAAGATTTCCAGACCCACGTGGTTGGGTGAAATGATGGATGTGGCTGAGTGATGACACCACAATTCCTCTCGTTAATTTTCAAAAGTTACACTTTATATATTTTTATATGATCCCCATACAAAAACATTCCTTACAAACATCCCTGTACAAAAACATTATGAGTAAAGCTTGTTCCATTAATAATAGAAAAGCCATTTTTCCTATTACATTTAATTTTTCCTTAGTATTTATATCCATTATTGCAGCTAGTTCATAATTTTTAAATGTTTTCTTCATTTTAAAATCATTTAAAATATATAATGCACATATTATGAATTCTATAGGAAAATAAAACAGTAAAATATCTGAATATAAGCAAACTATTTAAGTTCATGTCGACAAAAAAATGGTGCTCATATATTCTGCTGAACAAAAAATTTCGTCAACAGCTACTGATTTGGCAAAATATTCTCTCTCAGCAGTGAAAACAGGCCGGCTGGTCGGTGATTGCTGAAGGCCCCAGCAAGGACTCCCAAAAATGGATGTACTATTTTAAAGTAATTTGATATGTATCAGAGTAATATATCAAAGTAGTTTGATTATTTACTTCATTGTAATCTTATGCCTTTACATAGTAACGTAATGGAGGACCCCAAGACCCCGCTTTGCAATGGGTCCCCCAACGATTCAGGAACCCCACAGCTTCAAAATAGTTAAATATGGTTTTTAGGCATGTAAGCCTAATTCTTAAGTATTACATATTCTAATATTCTGTTCCCTCTAAATTCCCCAATAAAAGGCCCATTTTCAGTCTCTAGCCGAGGGCCTCCAAAGGAACCAGGCCGGGTCTGAGTTAAAGAACATTATGCTAAGGCAGTGGTCACCAAATAATAGACCACTCTCTATATACGGACCACAAACAAGTTTTCTTTGCGAACCGAGATAAAACTGTTTATTTTCAGGAAATAGTAATATTTCATTCAAGTCAAAATTATAGTTATTTTTTCTTTCATCATAGCAAATATATTTCACTGTTACTCTGAAAGTTGTCGAAAAAGTCTGGTCTAAATAACTCAGATTTCTGCTTATAATGTCTTCAGTATATATAAAAATACCTTAAAATGAAATACAGAAGATATCCATAGTTTATTAAGTAGCTTTTCCCTCCAAAATACATTTCTGTCGACTTTCACGGCTATCATTAGTTAATGAACGTGAATGGCTTTGACTTCCTCCTTCACGTTCAGCTTGTCATCTGGTTACATCATTCCAAATTTCATTCACTCCTGTATAAAACATATCATTAATACTGCCTTCTGTTGATGAAATTTTCAAAGATTCTCAAAGATATGTGTAGTTTTTTATTATTGAAAATTTGCTATTTTAGTTACTCCTTCAAAATCTATTGTAATAGGGTTTTTTAAGGAAAGACAGGATAAAGGTGTGCTGAGTTTGGCAAATTTAATATCATTAAGAGCCGTTGCAAAAGCAAATCGGGCAGGTCAATGGAAAAATGTTCCCATCACCATCTCAGAATTTCATGATTTTCTTTTATTGTGTTCCCTTACCCAAGGAAAGAACAAATCTGATATATTTTTGATTTACCTCTTTTAGTTTTGGAGTTATGGGGGGTCAAAGTACCCCAGAGGAGCAACGTCAAATTAATTTAGGGCCATTTTTGCCACTTTATTGTCCCGACTGTGACTGGCTCAGAGGTGCTTCAGAGAATTTTTTAATTTTATCCTATAATATGCCTTGTATATTAACATCTCAAATTGAAAATTCATTCGAAAATTGTCAGAGCTCCAAATTAGGGCCCCAAAATACCCCCAATTTCATAAAAAATACAGTTTTAAGAATGCTTTAAATCTTGGCTCTGACGCGATACAGAAAAAATTTTTGCACAGTGCAGTTATATATCTTCATATAAAGTGAATCCAATGTTAAAAATTTTTGAAGGCTCCCAGGGCCCCCTGGTACGGGGTCCCAAACATGGTAATTAGCGCTAATTTACGCAAATTCGAAGCATTCGTACAGCTGAAGCTGACTTCTCATAGGAGAACTATTGACATGAAGATGCAGTATCAACATAGTAGTTTGATATTATGAAAAAACATTTCTTGAAGGTACAACTGTTTCCAAGAAAAATCCCAAAAAGTACCTCCCTATTTGGGACATTCCACTGGCACGCATGGGGGCATTTCGGCATTACTTTTAGAAGTTTAATCGACAGTGGCAATAATGAAAATTAACTTATTCTTCATATATCTCAAATATATCCTCCATATATCAAAAATAGTTATTTTACAGGGGCACACATAAGAATTACATTACGCTGTATGGGGATCTCTGTAACTACTGAACTGATCCGAAAAATTTTTTCACTGATGGAAAGCTACACTATTCCTGAGTAATATAGGCTACCTTTCAGCATGCAGCATAACTAGTTCTTTTACAGGGACACTCAAAAATTCTAGCACATGACGCTATATGGACATCTCTGTAACTACTGAATCGATTATAAACATCTTTTCACTGAAAGCTACACTGTTCCTGAGTAACATAGGCTAAAATTCATGCATGTAGCATAATTTACAGGAAAACTCAAAATAATTCGTAAACATTGCAGTAACTGTCTGTATTCGCCAATCAAATTTATTCAAATTTTTGAACAGTACAATTATATATCTTCATATAAAGTGAATCCAATGTTAAATATTTTTAAAGCTCACAGCTTTGCAGCCTCTACCTTCCAGTAGTTTTAAGAGGCATCGCAAGAGCAAATCAAGTAAAAAAAATAGAAGAAAGTTTCAATCCCCATCTCAGAATCTCATGGATTTTTTTTCTTGTGTTGCATTACCTATGGAAAGAACACATCTGAAATATTTTTGATTTAGCTCTTTTAGTTTTGGAGTTATGGGGGGTTCAAAGTACTGCAGAGGAGTGACGAATTTAGGGCCATTTTTGCCATTTTACTCTCTTGACTGTGATTTGTTCTGAGATGCTTCAGAGATTTTTTTTTTTTTTTAATCTGATAATATACCTTGAATATTAACATCTAAAACTGGAAATTCATTTGAAAATAGGCAGAGCCCCCAAATAAGCGCCCCCCTCCAATATCCCCAATTTCATAAAAAAAATAGTTTTAAACAATGCTTTAAATCTTGGATCTGACGTGATACAGAAAAAAAAAAAATTCCCGGGCACCTCGATATGGGGCCCCAAACATGGTCCTTAGCGCTAATTTATACAATTTCGAAGCAAAGGCACAGCTGGCACTGACTTCGCACATACGAACTATTAGCATGGAGTTGTAGTTTCAACATAGTAGTTTCATATTATCAAAAGATATATTTTTTATTACTGTGTTAAAATTTTCTTGAAAATGGGGATGCTTTGAAAAAATATACCGGGGGGCCCTGGGGCCCTTCAAAAATTTTTAACTTTGGATTCACTTTATATGAAGAAAAATAATTGTAGTTTTAAAAAATTTGAATGGAGTTTAATAAAATCTGAATAAAATTTGAATAAATTTGTGTGGCGAATGGAGACAGTTACTACAATGTTTACGAATTATTTTGAGTGCTCCTGTAAATTATGCTACTTGCATGAATTTTAGCTTATGTTACTCTTGGATAGTGTAGCTTTCAGTGAAAAGATCTTTAGAATCACTGTTCAAAAATTTGAATGGAGTTTAATAAAATTTGAAAAATTTGAGTGGCGAGTGGAGACAGTTACGTCAATGTTTACGAATTATTTTGAGTGTTCCTGTAAATTATGCTGCATGCATGAATTTTAGCCTATGTTAATCAAGAATAGTTTAGCTTTCACTGAAAAGATCTTTAGAATCGATTCAGTAGTTACAGAGATGTCCATATAGCGTCCTGTGCTAGAATTTTTAAGTGTCCCTGTAAAAGAACTAGTTATGTTGCTTGCTGAAAGGTAGCCTATATTACTCAGGAATACTGTAGCTTTCCATCAGTGAAAAAAATTTCCGGATCGGTTCAGTAGTTACAGAGATCCCCATACAGCGTAATGTAATTCTTATGAGTGCCCCTGTAAAATATATATTTGTGATATATGGAGGATATATTTGAGATATATGAAGAATAAGCTAATTTTCAATATTGCCACTGTCGATTAAACTTCTAAAAGTAATGCCAAAATGCCCCATGCGTGCCAGTGGAATGTCCCAAATAGGAAGGTTCTTTTGGGGTTTTTTCTTCGAAACAGTTGTACCTTCAAGAAATGTTTTTTCATAATATCAAACTACTATGTTGATACTATATCTCTATGTCAATAGTTCTCCTGTGGGAAGTCGGCTTCAGCTGTACGAATGCTTCGAAATTGCGTAAATTAGTGCTAAGGATCATGTTTGGGGCCCCGTACCGGGGGGCCCTGGGAGCCTTCAAAAATTTTTAACATTGGATTCACTTTATATGAAGATATATAACTGCACTGTGCAAAAATTTTTTCTGTATTGTGTCAGAGCCAAGATTTAAAGCATTCTTAAACGTTTTTTTTTTTTTTTTATGAAATTGGGGGTATTTTGGGGGGCCCTAATTTGGGGCTCTGACAATTTTCGAATGAATTTTCAATTTGAGATGTTAATATACAAGGTATATTATAGGATAAAATGAAAAAATTCTCTGAAGCACCTCTGAGCCAGTCACAGTCGAGACAATGAAGTGGCAAAAATGGCCCTAAATTAATTCGACGTTGCTCCTCTGGGGTTTGACCCCCCATATCTCCAAAACTAAAAGAGGTAAATCAAAAATATTTCAGATTTGTTCTTTCCTAAGGTAAGGCAACACAATAAAATAAAATCATGAAATTCTGAGATGGTGATGGGAATGCCTTGCCCGATTTGCCCCTGAAACGCCTCTTAATGTGTTATTTTTTGTTTGTTTACTCTAATATAGCATCCTTTAGTTACAGTTTTGTCAAAGGTAATGTCTACTTTATAAATGCGGGCAGTGTCCCTGGGGTCAATAACATCTTTTTCTGATTGTATATGTTGCAAAATGGTTTGATTGGGTTATAATAAAATTTTAAATACTGCTCTACAGAAAGATAGTCCCAGCAGTGGCTGAGAGGTCCTGTTCTCAAAACTGGAAGGCAGGAGGTGCCAGGTTCAAACCCGGGTCGTGCCTGTCAACCTAGCCATTCGGATTTTTCCATGGTTTTCTCAAAACCTCACATAAATACGGGCTAGGGTCCCTTAGAAAGATCCCTCAGAGGGAATTCCCCTTATAGGCCTAAGACCCTGGACTATTGGCCTTAATCCACAAACGGTAAAGGAAGGTATTGGGATCCCCATTAAGCCCAGTCAAACTATTTTTCAACATATACCATCAGAAAAAGATATTATTGAATCCAGGGACATTGCCAGCATTTATAAAATAACCTTTGATTAATTTAAAACTAAAGGACACTACATCATAACCAAATGAAAAATAAACAAATGTAAAAAGGAACACATTAATGATATTAAATTTAATGAACCCAGCTCAGCTTTATCCCATCTCATATTAAATAAGACTATTACAATAGCTTTTGAAAGAATCACTGAAATAGCCAATTTCGATAATAAAAAACTATACATATCTTTGAGAATCTTTGGAAATGTCATCAAAAGAGGGCAGCATTAACGACATGATTTATGAATGAAATTTGGAGTAGCATAACCAGACGCCAAGCTCAGCATGGAGAAGAAGAGAAGCAAAAGTCATTCATGTTCAACAACTGATGATGGCCGTGGAAGGCGCCCAAAATTTATTTCGGGGGAGGTCGGTACTTTTTATTTTTAAGTCTGTAGTTCGAAGAAAAGAAAAACCTGTTTTTGGTCTTGGTACACAAATTGAAATAAACTAATAGCACCAAGGTCTCGAAAAAATTCAAGATGGTTCTTCATAGGCTGCATTATGCACTATAATAAGCGAAAAAAAAACATGTCTTTTGTGAAACTTTCAGAAAAAATTCTTCAACATGGAACTGCACTGCAAAAATTTTTCTAAGAGTGACAAGTTTTGCAAAATTTTCCATTTTTAAGAATTTTTTCGGAAAGTTTTTTAAGATACAGGTTTATCGTTTATTCCAGTATGTAGTACAACTTGTAAAGAGACAGTCTCAAAATTTTGAAGTGTCTGACATAGTTAATTTATTTGTACTTATATACCAAAATCACATGATTTTTTCAAACTACACTGTTAAACTCTGTCTTCAGTATTGTTCCAGTTTGGAAAGAAAAAAAGGAAGAAAAGTATAGTACAGGGCCGTGCCGTGCTATGATGCAGAGAGGCGGCTGCATCAGGCAGCACTTCAAAGGGGCAGTAGGCCTAGATTAACCATTGTCTACTTGTATAACAAGTAAAATTTGAAAAAAAAAAAAAGTGTTTTTTTTTAAGAAAATTAACGAAAAAGAAAAAAACTTTTTTTAAAAAAAGAAAATTAACAATTATTTATTGCTGTCAGTTTGGTGACAGAGAAAAAAGACCTACCTTATATATGGGCAGATTTATATATTTTTTTTTTTCTGCGAGGCACAAAGCTTGAGTATTAATTCAGAATTGCATGAAATATGTCATCATTGTCAGAAAGACAATTTTATCTTGTCTAAATATTTGTTCGGGGGAGTGTCTCTTCTGTTCCTTCTCCATGGATCTATCTGCCTCCACTCTTTGGTAGGGGCGGCAGAATCCTTATCGTTCAATTAATTGTAAGGAGACTAACAGAGGATTTTTAAAAATAGGTTTGTATATTAGGGTGGATCGAAAAAAACTTTTTTTGGAATTTCAAAACCTACCTATGTGGAAAGGATGTTCTGTAGTATGGAGATAAAGGGAAAAATAACTAAAAAATTTAAATTTAAAATTTAATGCTGCTTCAAAGGGGTTTAATTTCCCAAAAAAAAGGAAAAAAAGAGTAAAATTTGATTTTATATGGTGAAAACAAAAATACAGTTAATCAGAACCTACCTATGCGGGAAAAGATGTTCTACAGTATGGAGATAAAAAGAAAAATAATTAAAAAATTTAATTTTAAAATTTAATACTGCCGCAAGGTGGTTGAATTTTCCAAAAAAAAAAGGGGGGGGAATATGACTAAGTTTTGCTCGTCCATGGAGAAAACAAGATTATTGCTTATCAGAATATACTTATGCGGAAAAGGTGATCTATGGAATTGAGATTACAAGAATAGTATAATTTAAAATTTTAATTTTTAAAACTTAGTATTTCCACAAGGGGGTTGAACTCTCGAAACGTGCAGAAATTTTGGTTTGATTTTTGAATCAATATAATTGTTTTTCTTCAATATAAAATAACTGGTGTGATGATTACTTAACTTTGAGTATTCAATTTCTTCAATATAAAATAACTGGTGTGATGATTACTTAACTTTGAGTATTCAATAGTAAATAGTGCAACTACTAGAAGCAAGTTGTAGTAAGTAGTGATGAGTGCAATAATGCACAAATTATAAATTGATAATTAGTGAATACTAAGTATTCAGTAGTGATCAGTGCAATGAACGATACGATATTTTATGACCCAGATCCTCTGCTTTCACCTTTAAGTAAGTAGGGAACCACATATAGAGCCGTAATATTACTATAGACAAAGAGACATTCCCAATATTTTTTCGTCTCCTGTTTCATTCTACCACCCCTCCCTCCGTAAGTCGTAAGTTCCCACATGGTACGACCTGACCACATGGCTAAATCAAATCGTTTCTCAATTCAATTGCAGTGACTTTCAGTTTTAATGCGTACCGCTATGGCGCTGTTAAGAAAAGACATGGTTTGCCCTGTATTTGGCTCTTGCTGTGATATGCCAAGTAATATGCTTCCAACTTACAAACATGTAATAACAGGGTGTCTACCATCATGCAAAGGTCACGAAAGTCACGGAAAAGTCAAGAAATGGGAAAATGGTCACGAAAGTCAAGAAAAGGTAAGGAAATGAAGCACTAGGTCATGATTTGCGACTCAACTACATTTTTTCCATTTCATTCAAATTCTTAGTTTCTAATTTTTTCTGCTAAGTTCAATCAGAGAAATTATTTTATGTATCTTTTCTTAACTTCCTTAATTTGTATTTTGATTTCACGAGTGATTTCCTGGGAGAAAGGAAGTTGATTTGTTTATCCTCTTATCAATGGTGTGTATGTGGAGGGGGGCATCTGCTGAGTGTCCACTCTTCTCCCTCCCGACCTGAGGCGAGGATTAAAACCGTTCGCTGTAGCTTTTTTTTTTTTAAGAAATATATATTAAGTGTGTTATGTAAATTTTATTATTTTATGCTATTTAAACTATGCAAACAGACAAACTTAAGTTTTTCACGTGTTTATTTCATAAGAAAACTTTAAAATACTGTTCGTTTGCTATTTATAAAATTCATTTAAAATGTCATTTACATCTTATTTAGCAGAAATCATCAAAAATGATGTCTGCCAAATAGTTGTATAGTGAACTGACAATAGTTCAATATGTCAACTGCGTGTTGTTTTACACCTTGGGAATTTCAAAAGTTGGCAAGTATGTATCTTCAAACCTTGAGAAAAGTATATCAGTTATCCACCTTCCCTCCTCAAAAAAAGGTTAAAATTGTTGGATTTAAGAGTAATTGTTTTTTTTATCGCTTCATTCCCTGTTAAATTCAGTGTTTTGATTATTTTCCACATTTTCTTTTTTAAAAACAATAACTTGGATTCCAAATATAATTATCACTGATCCCCATGTTTCATAGCTAATAACTTCAATTTCCCCAAAGTTTTATGATATATTATAGACTTCCATAAGTTCTGTGTTACCATAGATGTCAAAAGATTTGCAATGTACAAGCTACATTGCAAATCTTTTTACGGTGATCAATGGTAAATCTTCTTTTTTTTAAATAGCAATTGGTCCAAGTTAACTGAAAGCAAATGGCTGATCAGTGAAAAAGTTGAAAAAAAAATCGCTTTAAAAATGGGCAGGAAAAAGAAAAACTCGAAGAATTTTTTAATTCATTGTTAAAATCAAAATCAGTTGTATATTTTTCTGCAAAATTTCCTCCAATCGTAGATCGCCGGATAGAACATATTCTGCATCCCTGGCACGATGTATTTTTGATATTAGTTTCGTATTTGTTATGGCCAAGAAAAAGTCAAGAAAAGGTCAAGAAATCAAGCTTACTTTTTGTGGTAGACACCCTGAATAAGATGTGTATGCTGGCTTTCAAAAGAGAACCAAAACAATAGAACTACATTTACTAAACAATGGAACTGTATTTCCCCCTTGTGTGAAAAAGTTGCTAATAAGTTAAGAGATCTGGAAACGAGCTTCAATCCCGATAATAGACCACTACAGAATTTTAAGAAAAATGCATTCTTACCACGAGAAATATCGCTCCCTTCTGAAATCTTACAAAGCAAGAAAAGATACTGAGAGTTATGGTAAGCAAAAATGGATACTTTTCTTCGAAAGAAAGCAAATTCTCTATTTGATATATCGGCATGTATTTGTAAATCGTTTGAAAGTTTCTGCTGTAATAAAGAATGGAAGGTATCAATAAAGGAACGTGAATTTCTATTAGACCAGCGAACTGAGAGAAAGATTGTAATTGGATCACTGGATCAGAAAGTCACTTTCAAAAGAATTAAGGCTGCTAAATGAAAATTCAAACGAGCGATCTGAGGAGATAAATAAAACACTGACTGATCCTTCTTTCAGTTCAATGGACTTGAATGGTGAATGTAAATTGAAGCGGCGTAAGTGCGAGCATACAGACTTTTCTTCACCAACAGCTATTGCTGAAAATCCTAACACTGTAGCCGATCCCATACCTGTAGCAACAAAATTTACTGCTGTATCTAGAACATTAGATAGATTTGGAATTTCCGACACAGCTGGCACTGCCATCTTGTCAGCTACACTTCAAGACACAGGAATTATTTCACAAGGAAACATATCGAATGTTGTTGATAGAAATAAAATTCGATGACTGAGATCAAAGAGCAGAACTTCTCTAACGTCTCAGCCAGCTCTAACAGAATATAATTATGACCAGTTTGGTTTGTACTTCGATGGACACAAAGACAGGAATGGAAGCAATGGTAGACAATAGAAGAAAAGTGATAATAGAAGAACACATAAGCTTGATAAAAGAACCCAGTTCAAAGTACATCAGCCACGTATTTGTAAATTGCGGGAGAGCGCAAATGATTGGAATACAAGTACTTGAATTTCTGTCACGTATTGGCAATAACATAGATGTAACAAAGTTGATTGCCATTGGTTGTGATGGAACATCTGTCAACACAGGTGTCAAAGGAGGTAACCGAATCATGAAACTAATCCTGAAGCGTCCACTTCAGTGGTTGTGTGACAATTGCACGCCGACGAGCTACCACTATGTCACCTTTTCACTCACTTAGATGGACCCACGACTGGACCCAGAAGTTTCACTGATGAAATCGGAAAATCACTGGACGGATGCGAAAAGCTACCCGTAGCTACATTTACTCCAATATGATGCACACTAAGTAAAGTGACTAATAAAAAAAATTTAAGTACTGATCAACTGTACCTTATGGAAATTTGTGAAGCAATCAGCTGTGTGAACATTGCAGCAAAAGTCTGTCAAAGAGAAACCCAGGAAAACTTTGTCACTCAAGGTGGCTTACAACTGCAAATAGAATTCTCAGACTCTATATAGCTTATGGAAATCCGTCCGAGGCTCTAGTGACTAACGACATTCAGCCTAAACGTCTATCACCCTATGTGGTTCAAGATAAAGACAAAACCATCGGTAATCTATGGTGCGCAACATTTGCATCAGTCAATCATTTTAACACGTTATTTGTCCAGTGATATGAAGGCCATCATCGACACTGTTATTCAAAGAAACTGGTTTTTTGGCCATCCTGAAAATATCCTTGTATCGATGCTAGCTGACAACAGAAGTCATGTAAAGGAATTGGTACTTCGGAGAATTCTGAAAGCTTGCAACGTTAAACAGTCTAATGCAACCACAACCACTGTAACGAATAATACTCGTGTCTTCAATTTACCAGATTTCGACCTTTGTGCAACGGATTATGTGGACTTGATTAAGTGGGAATATATAACAGAGCCTCCACTGACTGAACAATTTAGTGATATGATTTTAGAAGCTATAAGAAACCCAACAATTATTCCAGAGGCAATACTACCTGCTATCACAGGGTTTCCCTGCCATACTCAGGATACACGAATAGTTAAAATAGTCACTGAAGCATCTGCTGCTGTCTGTGGACCCTCCAGAAGGGATGGTTTAATAAGAAATCGTCTGGAATCACGAAACTTCATGCCAGTTTTCAACACCAAACAAGTTTACCGCTGACTGTAATTTTTTTTTTTTTTTTTTTCTAGGTTTGTTTTGAGTAACTATTTAAGTAAGATATAAAAGTATCAAAAGTTTTTTTTTTTATGTAGTCATTTAGCATGTCTTCTCATTTCAAAAACATTAAGTAGCACCAAATTGCATTTTATTTTTAACAAAAATCACTTTAGCTTTTTACCATAAAGAGACTGAAATATCTAAATTTCATCTCCCTCGAGACAGAGCTTAATCTAAAATGTAATTTTTTGTTTTATTTTTCTAATAATTTATGCTTCATAGAATATCTTTTCTGCATAGGTATGCTCTGATAAGCAATAATCTTTTTTTCTCCATGAATGAGCAAAATTTAGTCATATTCCACTTTTTTCAAAAATTCAACCACCTTGCGACATCATTAAATTTTAAAATTAAATTTTTTAATTGTTTTTCCCCTTTATCTCCATACTATAGAACATCTTTTCCGCATAGGTAGGTTCTGATTAACATTATTTTTATTTTCACCATGTAAAAGCAAATGTCACTCTTTTTTTCATTTTGCGGGGAAATTTAACCCCCTTGCAGCAGCATTAAATTTTTAATTTAAATTTTTTACTTATTTTCTCCTTTATCTCCATACTACAAAACATCTTTTACACATAGGTAGGTTTAGAATTTCCGAAAAAAGTTTTTTTTCAATCCACCCTATTGTATATCGGACAGACATTAATTCAAGTAGCTTTAAAATAGTTATTTTCATTTTTGGATTATTTTTCTTTGCCTCGGCTATGAAAATTTATATTAATTTTTTCTTTCACCAGTAACATAGCGGCGACCTGGCTGCCGACATTATTTACAGTCGACTGTTAGAAATCTTGTAATTTTCTTTTTAAAATCACGCTGGGCAATGACGTACAAAGGTGGGTAGTGTACATAAAAAGTAATGTTTGTAAGTAGTGACATAGGAAGATGTGGTCCACCCTGGGCGCTAAGTTAAAGAAAAATAGAAGATGGCAAAACGTCGAAACTGAGAAAGAACAAGACAACAGTCTGAAAGACTGAGATGGGAAGCAGGCGCAAGCGGCAGAAAGCCTAAACTTAGAAAAAATGGGGCGCAGGGCCCTAGCTAGGGGTTTGCAAGGCTGGCCCCTGCCAAGAAAATAGGCAGGAGAGGGGTGCAAAACTAGGTGGTTCAAAAGAATTTTAACAAGTTTTACTGTTCCATGTTTTTCAAAATAGCTCAACAAGCTAAGAGCAATGACTAAGGGCAAAGACTCGTGTGTCCTACACTAGTATGTTAATGCAATTATTTAAATGAGTTTTTCCCCTCCTATAATTTTATAATTCTTCTACAACATTCGCAAGCAGCATTTCAAATATTTAACTCCGGAAATAACTGTAAAAGGTAACTAGTGTTTCTGCTGCGAGCAGAGGAGGTGTAATTCAAGATGCTATGGGCGCCCATAAGAATGTTTGTAGAGATCTGCCAATTCTTTTGTAAGGGGGGGGGGAATCGGTGGTCTTGCCCTGAAAACCACGTTAAATCACTTCCACGTTGCAACAATACATAAATTATTGTGGATGTATATACGCTTTCTGACAGCTTGGGGGGGGGGCTCATTTTCGCCCTTAGGTATGGGCGTCCACTCAAGGAGCTGCATAAAATAGGTCTGCCTTATGTGACCCTTTTCATACTCATTTAAGCGTGATAAATTTGCACATACATACAATGCCGTCTTAGCGCATACGCGAACGCAGCTGTCGCCAGGGGCCTCAGCTTGAAAAAAGCTCTTCCCAAAATTATTATTTGAAAAAAAAAAAAAAAAAAAAAAAAAAAAAACTTAAAATCATGTCTGACGTCTAACTTAAGAAAATGTCTCGGTTATTGTCGTTTTTGAAATAATTTTCGAAAATTTTGGGTTTTTCGAGAGGATTCATGACTTGGAAGAGGAAGAGATAACACAGCATTGCAAAAATTTGGCTTCTTATTATAAAAATGACATCAACAAGGACAAGGAAGACCTTATATTTGACAGCATGCATCTCAAATATAAGATAATGGAAGAAGTAAAAACTCTGTGAGAAATGTATCGATATAAACTATCCGAAAATCAGCAGAAGGAGCAGAAAAGAATAATGTTCATTGTTCATGATTCTGAAGAGGAGGCCAGTAGTAATGATTCGAAGAGGACAACTTTCAGCATTTCACTTTTGTATTATCATTTGGATACTAGTACACGACTTCTTTCCCCCTTTCCCAATGTTGAAATCGCCATGCGTATTTTTTTTTTTTTTTACTATGATGGTGACTCATACAAATGGGGAACGAAGTTTCTCAAAGTTAAAATTAATAAAAGACGACAGAAGGAGTACTATGACCAATGAAAGAGGCTGAGGGCACTGTCTACTGAGGGCAAAATATTAGAGGGGATTGATTTTAGTGAAATTATTAAAACTTTTGCAGGAAAGAAATGCAGAAAGGCAAATATTGTATAGGAAGTTCCTGTACTTCATTCTTATGCACTAAAATCTAATTTACAGCAGAAGTAAAGCACTTTATTATGAAACAAATTCTTTTATTTAGTCTTTAGTCTATATCATATAACACACACATGTTGGGTGAAACAATTAGTTATACCAGACATAACTAATTATTACAATACCGGTTGAGATAGAAGAAATTGTTGAAGAGAATCAAAATATAGCATCTTCAGAAGTGAATAAAGTGTTCGGTAGCACTGGCAGCCTGAAGATATTACATGAAATGCCTTCTGACTCTGCTTTGTGGAATGCTTTATGCATGCCATCTGAAACTCGTCAAATAGTGGTTGAAAGGAGTGCGCATCAAATTAAAAAATTCAAATTTCCTGTTAACAAAGGAAGGGGTAAATTTTGTCCCTCGCATTATTTAAAAGTTTTGAGATAAGTTGGTTAATCTATTCTGTTTTTTTGCTTGTGTTGTGTATTATTTGATAATTCGTCTGCTAGTAGTGACTAGCCTAAAAAAGGCTACTCTGTCTGGGGAAATCTTACACGAGCCCTCACAATGCACGAAAAGTCTGCAAACCATAGAAATGCATTTAAAGCATGGCAGGAACTAGACATTCGATTAAAGCAGAAAAAAACTATCGACGCTGAGTACCATAGAATTATGAACCTTGAAATTCAACATTGGTGAGGTGTTTTAAAAAGAATTGTATCAATAATTTGACTACTGGCCTCACAATGCTTTGCTTTTCGTGGAACAACTCACCATATGTTTCAGTCTAATAACGGAAACTTCTTAAAGTTGGTAGAATTGCTTTCCGAGTTTCAGCCAGTTATGGAAGAAGATATTAGAACAGTTCAATGCGAATCTAATAAATGGTCTGTGACCTATTTAAGTAATAACATTCAAGATGAGTTGATAAATTTAATGGGATCTACAGTTTTAAACAAGGTTGTCGAAATTACGAAAACAGCTAAATATTTTTCGATAACAGCGATTCTTTTCCAGGCATAAGCCATATTAAACAACGATCATTAACAATAAGAGTCACTGCCTTTTATTGTTGCCTGGAATTTTTCATTGAAAAATAGAAGTTAGTGATTCCGCCGGACAGAGCTTATTCTGACATATTTGGAGAAATTTGGTTTCGAGTTATACAATAATGGTTCTAAGATGAAAGGAGTAAGAGTGAGTGTTCAAAACAAAATAACTGAAAAATATCCAAGGTCGTTTTATGTGCCCTGTGCATGCCATTCTTTAAACCTTGTTGTGAATGATGCAGCATCATCTTCTACAGAAACAACAACTTTTTTCTCTAGTTCTACGAAACATTGGGAAGTGCTTAAAAACAATGTTTCCCAAATAACTCTAAAACCATTGAGTGCTACAAGATGGTCAAGCAGAACTGATGCATTAGAACTATTACGATTTCAGCTTTGCAAAATCTATGATGCATTAATTGAAATAATAGAAGATGTCAACAGGGATGCAGAAACAAAAGTTAGAGCTATAGGGTCAGCAAAAAACATTAAAAATTACAAGTTTATATGTTTTGTAATACTTTGGCATGACATTTTAGTTGAAATAAACTCAGTTTCAAAGCTATTGCGATCTGTAGCTGTAATATTTGTGCAAAAATAATTTAATTTCTTTGTATCCAAATACTGTCATAGCACTGTGAACTTTGCTAACATTCCCAGTGTCAGTAGCTAGTGGGGAAAGAAGTTTTTCTAAATTAAAATTAATCAAAAATTATCTAAGTTCAATAAGCCAAACAAAATTAAGAAACCTGTCAATAATTTCTATTGTGTCAACATTGGCTGCTACTCTAGACTACACATCCCTAATCCACAAATTTGCTAAAGTTAAAAGAGTAAAATTGTAATAGTTTGTTGTTAATGTTAGTAAAATAAATAAAGCATTTGTACATTTTATGTAGTTTTGCTTTTAAATCATAATCAGCATTTATTTTAAGGAAGAAACATTTAAGGGGTGCTGTGGCGTACACAGATTTCCTTTAACGGGGGATGAGATTAAATGTAATCCTTTCGTTAAAAATGAAAAATTACTGGATTTCATGTTAATTTTTTGGGGGGGGTGGGGGGAGAGTTGAACCGCTTACCCCCCCCCCCCTTATACTGAAGAGGCAGCATTTTGAAGACTTGCATCATACTGAGAAAATCTACGGCAGGGCCCTGGTATAGTAATAGTTTTGAATGATTCAGTTTTGTTAAATTGCATAACTTTATAATAGTTTATTTTGTTTTCTCTATAAACCTTTAAATTAAATTTTTCAAAATATTTTCTGTACACTGTCCATATGTGTGATTATATTAGTTAACATAAATTTTATGCTTTTGTACAATAGTAAGTTTAATCAACATCGTTGGAGTCACAGATAAATTTTAATTTGTAATGTTTTGCTATAAGGTGGGAGATATTTTTTGTTCTCCTTTATCAAAAAATTATATTGTAATTACTTCTTATTGCCAGTGTTTCACCAACCATGCCTTATGTTGTTTACTTGTTCCATATAAATTACCTATTTAGTTAATTATCCCCATGGCTTTAATTTATTTGCTGTTTAAAATCTATTTAAAAAAAAAAAAAAAAACTTTGGTAGTAGCAATGTAGGTTTAAACTAAAATACATAATTATGTATCTCATACTCATTTAGGTGTATCCTGATGGTTGCCTTCTTTATATATATATATATGATCCCAATCTCCTCTGTAAATTCCCTTTGTCTTGCTTCCTGAA
The DNA here is from genome assembly GCA_038373885.1 of Cheiracanthium punctorium. Taxonomy (NCBI): domain Eukaryota; kingdom Metazoa; phylum Arthropoda; class Arachnida; order Araneae; family Cheiracanthiidae; genus Cheiracanthium; species Cheiracanthium punctorium. The sequence continues at coordinate 73,922 of JAWZYV010011865.1, read as the reverse complement.
TTTAATTTCATTTTAAAGCTGTGCAACAAAACTTTAACTGGGAAAAGCTATGTATGAATTTTCCTTAGTTAGTCAAGCTGACTGAGATATGGTGGCTTTATTTGGATGCAGTATGAATATGAACCCGGAGACCTATACCGATTGTATTGGTATTAGTTTTCACTTATTGTTAGTTTTCAAGAGAAGATTTAACAAATACAATTGGACCTCCATTTAATGAAGTTGCTTGAATCCCCAAAAGAGTTCATTATGTGGAAAATTTGTTAAATAGAGATTTACTTTTAAATGCTTTAAACTTCATAAAACATGTTAAATTTATAAACCCTAAATATTATTGAAAAAGTAGCTATTCACACTTTTATGAATAAATTATACCTATTCGCTAGGTTTTTTACTTGTCAAAAAGAAGTCTGCAAAGGGGAGGAGGAATGTAAAACAAAATTACACAGTATTTTTCTTTTTAAATAAATCATTAAAAAAAATTTTTGATGTCATTACTGTATTCATTAAAATAAGTAAATTAAGAATACATTACCTTCATGTGGTATGATCGGACCAAATTAAATTTATGGAGTTATGGTCCTTAAATTTAATTGCTGAAAAGTATGTTAATCTTGTGTGTTTTTTTAACAGTGATTTTACTATTCTCAGTGAGTTTGACACTTGGTAAAACCAGTTCAAGGTCACTGATAAAATTGAAATGTAGTAAATGAACAAAGTAAGTTTGAAACGTGTAGAAATATTGAGAGAAATAATGGGGGAAAAGTTAAATCTAGAAAAAGGGTTAAATAGATAATAAACTTTGCTATTTGGAGGTCTTTTTATGAAGAAATTTGCAAAATTTTCTTGGTTTTGAAGAAAAATTTGCAAAGTAAAGGTCCGACTGTATAGATGTCATTCATAAAATATTCTTCCTATAGCCACCACAGAGTTGAAATAATTTATATCTTATAAGAGTAACAGGAAACCTGGATGTTTATTTAAATGTTTAGAAAAAGCACTAAAAAGCAATATTATAATTTATGAGTAAATAGTGATTTTATGATAATATTTGTTATATGTATTTCTTCTGCACTTTTTGTGTAGTTAAAAACATTGAAATTCATATTCATTATCTTATTCAATATGCTGATTAATTCATCTGTCTATAATCTATTTCTATTTTAGGTTCTTTCTTGTGTAATGTAAATCCATCTGGACCGGAAGATGTTAACACTGCTGTAAATAATGCAAAGAATGCTTTTAATTCATGGTCTAGAAAAACAGCCCGAGAAAGAGGGAAAATTTTGACTGCTGCTGCTTTCAAAATACGTGTAAGAAAATTCATTCAAGTCTTTAAAAATTAGAATCTGACATATTTGGTCTCATAATCATTCTCCATAGTAATCTTTTTTTCCTTCTCTTTAATGCTGCTCATAATTTAAAAGATATATTTCTTTGCAAAACAATTTCATTTATAAGTCAGAACAAATGAGAATCCTCTTGCTAAAAAGTGATGACTAGCAAGGCAATAGAGCAGGTTCCTAACAGGTAGAACCTGCTAGTTTGAGTTTAAAGGAAATTAAACTGCACTACTAAATTATTTCTTCCAATCACTGCTCTCAAAGCACAGTCTGTGATAATTATTTCCACAATATATACAATATGTTCCTTTTAAGTAGATTATATTTCTAAAGTGAACTATAAACAATGGCTGCCTATAGACTGCAATGTTGTGGAACTCTTTTGTGTATGTCTGTATAAGAGCTGTAAGGAGAGCGTACAGTAAGAGTTGGATTCGATCCCATGAAAACCACGAATGCGGTGCAATCCAGCTGAGCCAAAAGGCACCTATTTGTCCAGCCTACAATTACTGGGTGTTGTGTGCATGGAGCCAATCTTGTCCTGACACACTACTTCCGCCCCCCTCCCCATCTAGACAGTCAATCAAAGACTGACGAACGATGTTCCAAGCGTTATGGAATGGACTCATTGCAGACTTTGAAAGAGCCGAGAAATGGAGCGGGTTGGTGCTGGTGCCATCTGTCACTGTAGGCGAGAAAGAGATTGCATGTTCATTGTCCAGGTCATCAATGTAGGGAGAGCGTGCGACAGGAGTTGGATTTGATCCTGTGAAATCTGTGTGGTAGAAAGTGGTACAATTCAGCCGAGCCAAAAGGATGTAACTGTAATGAAAATGTAACAAAATATGTTTTGATTAGGAAAAACATGTTTATGAAAGCAAATAAAGAATAAACTTGGAATGTTTTTTTTTTTTTTTTTAAATTATTATTTAAAAAAAGGCTTCATTTAAAGACTAAAAAAAAGGTGTCATTTTACAGTATTGTTATATGTTACAACTGCTTTTTTTTTAACCTGATTTGTTTAAAATTATTTGACTTGTGTGCTTAGTATGAATGTTTTTTTTTTTTTAAATGAGTTAATAATTTAAACTTTAATTTTTAGAAATGTATCTTAAGCTGAGTTAAATGTGTATGTTATGTAAATATTTTTAATATTTTATTCCTTTTAAAATATGCAAAATGTTAACACTTAAAAGGCGTCTCGCAAGTTTATTTGATAAAGCATTAAAAATGTTATTTGAACTTTGCTTAGTAAAAATTATTAAAAGTGTCTTTTGGATACTATTTGACAAAAAGCAATAAATTATGGCATTCGTGTTGTTTGGCAAAAATCATAAAAAAATGGCATTCACTCGCTATTTTACATCTTGGAAATTTCGAAAGTTGGCAAGTGTACATATAATAACACCTGTCTTACAGTGAAAACTTATTTCATATTTCTTGATACCATGAATCCTTGAATACCTTATATTCAACAGAATTCTGCCATTGGCCGAAAAATGTTTTTGACTATTGTGATTCTAATTACTTTTTATGTCAATCTATGTAAGCTTGAAGCACCCAATATAGTTTTATTTATTAATCTGTATTTTAGATATAAAGGGAAAAATAAAATAAAACACTCAGTAGAAATACTAAAGTATATTAACTGATGAATGAACTTTCAAACTAATAAAATCAACTAGTGGTTTTTCAACATTACAATAAAACAATGGATTCATAAACAAAGTAGCTAATTTAAATTGTACTTATAAAACATCCAAAAATGAATGATTTAAGAAACATAACAAACTATCAAAATAAATTAACTCATTACTTAAATCTCTATTGTTGAAATTTTCTTTTCAAATTAATTAATTAATTATTGATTTTTATTAAGGAAAAACTTGAAGAAATAGCTGAAATGGAAGTAACAGATACTGGAAAGCCAATATGGGAAGCTAGGGTTGATATTGCTGGATGTGCTGATGTATTAGAATATTATGGTGGCATTGCTGTTGGTATACATGGTAAGAAAATAGTTTTGAGAATGAAAATAGTGTTTCATACTTTTTCAAATTTTTTTGTGATTTGAAAAATCACACTTACTTTGTAAGTCTTTATAGCATTTTTAAGGGTTAAAACTTTAACCCTTAAAACTACTAACCCTAAACTTTAACCCTAAATTTAAAAAAAAGAAGTCAACTTTAAAGGTTTCCCCCCCCTCTATCAAATTTGTTTGATCTTTACATTCAAAATTTGTATAACAAGTTTTATAGAAGAGCACAAACTTTACCAATACCAAGAAATGGCAAATTGCTTCTATTAGAAAAAGAGTACATTTGGCACATTGCACAACTTGATTGGTTGAACAGTATGATGGCTAGAGGTCCACATATAGGAGAAGTTTATTTATAACCACCCTGTATTTTAACTCTCCTTTTCGATTTACAAAATACTTTGATAAAGTATTAACAATCACATTTGTCGTTTTAATGACAAGTTTCGGGGTCATTTAAAATCTGCATTACATATGGAGCATGGATAAAAAAAAAATCAATTAAAAACTGACATGATCGAATTAATTTATTTTTATTTATTTTTTGTGTGCGTATGTGTTACATTTGAAAAATTTGTGATTTCTTGGATAGGCATCCACGGTAAGACTGAATTAGTATTGCCAACTCTGCTGGATAAAAGTAGATAAAATCAATGATAAAAATGTCTTTGCTGCTGAGATATGTTTGTCTACAAATGGTTTTCAAATCAAATACAGGGTGTTAATAAAAAAAAAAACTTCCCCCAATATATGGACTTCTAGCCAACATTCAGTTCAACCAATCAAGATGGGATCTCAGATATACTTATTCAGAGGTATGTGCTTGAGATTGGGATTGTTTAAAACAATAGAGCTCTCACAACTACAGTTACAATGAAAATATTTCAAAAATTTCCAATGGCAATGGATGCTTTTTCCCACGAAAGTTGATCAGTGCATTGAAAAACCATAAATAGCATTAAAATGCTACATGTATGATGAAAATTGGTGGCAAAGAAGAGCATTATAAAAAAACCAAATTCAGTAAAGAGAAAAAGTGCATTGACACAATTTGCAGTAATTCACTAGAATAGACAGTAGAAATGTTAAACTAACAACAGGGCACTGAAAACTCTTAATTTCAATAAAAACAACTTCCCTCTCCTCTCTTAAACTGTCAGTGATTTGTTACAATGCTCTTTTTTTCAAATGTTTTATGCCGCCAATTTTTGTCATACATGTATTGTTCAAATGCTTTTTATGATTTTTCAATGCGCTGATCAACATTGCAGGCAAAAAGTGTGTATTGCCATTGGAAATTTTTGAAATATTTTCACTGTAATCATGAGAGCTCTATTGTCTTAAACAACCCAATCTTGAGCGCATACCTCTGAATAACTATATCTGAAATCACAACTTGATTGGTTGAACGGTATGATGGCTACATATAGGGGAAGTTTTTTTATAACCACCCTGTATTTTAACTCTCCTTTTCGATTTACAAAATACTTTGGTAATGTCAGTTAAAACAGTTTGTATCCAAGTTTTGAAATCAACTATATTTTCCTATTCTGTTCTGAAACACAGAATGTACTGAGGTTTTGACATTTTTGAAATTAAAAATTAAAATAAAGAAATAAATGACAAAATAATAATAGGCAGGTGTAGTACTAACTAACTTGTTTATGAAGACAAAAACAAATTAATTTAAAAAACTTAGATTACTCATGTTTGATATAACTGTACACTAAGAAACTGACAATAAATGTTGGAAACTTATTATTTCTTTTACGCAATTTGTTTCTCAAAGCTGAGGATATTTTGTGTCATGGGAACAACCAGTCTACATAGAGACAATTGTCAGCAAAGTTTTATTTTTCTGCTGCATATCATCTGCAGTTAAAAAAGAGAAGTACTGCATGGTAACTGCATACGTTTAATCATCACCATCTTGGTGGTGTTAAAGTAGAAATCAACTCAAGAAAGTCAACACGGCCTCATGGATTATGATACTTTCCAAATAGTATTTAAAACGTTGAGTTACAGTTGGAATATGCTTGGCAAAGATTGTAAAACAGTTTTAGTAGCCGATTTTAAGATAGATTTTGATTCCAAAGATGTGTTTTATGGAACAAGGGAGAAAAATATGGCACACTCATGAATAATGATACTTTCTAACGTAATGGAATAAGGAAAGAAAATAGAGAAGATGTGTGGATTATGATACGCTTTTAATATATAGCACTTTAGCGCATATTTAAAATCTGAAAGTGTTTCGGATTTTCTTAGTTTTTTTTTTTTTTTTTAAGGGAGTGGAACTTTTTTAAGAGGCAAATGTAAAATCTTTCCATTATTTATCTACTCAAGATAAACTGTTTTCTCCAAGCCATGTGTATTTTCATTTTTAATCTATTTTGCTCCTTAAAATTGAAAGTTGTGCATGTAAAAAACACATACAAAAAGAATTTTTTTTTTCCTCTAATTTTTTAACATTATTTTGAAAAAAAAAAAAAAAAATGCTGCACATTAAGGTTTGACCACATAATATACGTATAAATGATTGATTCCTGTTATAAGGTACGAGTCCCTTTTTTTCAAATTTATCCAAGAATACATATTTTTCTTCGATCTTACTTTATACAGCACTTTCACCAAATCTCATGTTCACTTATTTCGGGGTTAGCTGCACCCTCATCAGCCCACCCCCAGGCTACACCCCTGCTGTGCTCTAACAGTCATTTATTGCAAATACCTATGCAACTACTAAAAACAGTCCAGCCATGAGAATGAAATTGTAATGATTAAAAAAGGACATGGGATTTCCCACTGCAACAACAACAACAACAAAAAATGAAATGAACAGAACGGTCACCTTCTAATCCCATCTTTCAAGATCTTTGGGGAAAAAATCATATAAATAATTTCTAATCCATGAATAATAACAAAATGACTTGCTGAAATTTGTCAAAAAAGTGAGATTCTCCCAAAGTGCCTTTAAGAAAAATTCCATCTATTCCGCTCCTCTTATGCACTCGACAAAAAAGAATACCTTCCTAGTTGTCTTGGAAATGCACTTTAGCCAAAGGGGGAACGCATTGGCTGAAGTGCTTTTCTACCTTCCTTCCAGAATAGAGTTGGAGAGATTTTTATCATGGGATCTTTTCAGAAAAAAAATCATTAACATTTCTGCACAGTTCAAAATTTAAAAGAGAGCAAAATCAATGTTTTATCAATGGTTAAAAGATAGAAAAATTTTGCCTGTTAGGTTTTTGGATGTGAGAGTTTAAAAATGAAAAACAGTATATTTTGGTGAAAACTGGAATTTCTTATAAAAATACCTAAAAATCTGTAAATTTAAGTATGATTTTGTAAAAGTTTATTTGAAAAAGAACACTCTGTAGTTTCTGATGATGTAGAAAATTTAGTTTTCGGATGAAAATTTAGCTCTTGCACAAAAAAATGGCCAAAAACTGGACAAGACATAAAATAACTAAAAAAGTATTAATCCGATTAATTTCATTTTTTCAACATCAGCTTTCTCTTGTCCTGTTTAGTCAGTGTGCCAAGTTTGATCCAGATCCAACGAACGGTCTAGATGCCTATAGCAAATAAACAGACAGGCAAGATTCCTCTTTTATGTAATATAGATATGTGCAGAATGCCATGGATAATAGAAGTCACTATGAATTATTAACAGTACTACAGTAATTAATTTAAAAAATAATTTTTATAGTTACTATTTATTTTCAATGTTATTTACAAATTTCATTTTCAGGTGATCATCATATGTTATCAGATGGTAGTTTTGCTATGGTGCAACGAGAGCCCTTAGGAGTTGTTGCTGGTATTGGAGCTTGGAACTATCCTTTTCAAGTAATGTCATGGAAAGCAGCACCTGCATTGGCTTGTGGAAATACATTTGTTTATAAACCATCAGAATTCACTCCTTTAACATCAGTTTTTTTAGCAGAAATATTTACTGATGTGGGTTTGCCTCCTGATGTTGTAAACATTGTTCAAGTGAGTACTTAAAACTGGCTTTATTTGCAGTATATAAGTTGATTCGACGCTATTTAAAATTTTTAATGTTAAATGGCAGAATAATTTTGCCGATTAACATACAGAACATGATGCTAGAATATTTAATAATAATCTTTTGCATGTACAAGTCATTTATACTGTAAAATCTGTTTTATAACCAGTGGCGTAGCGTGAGGGAATGCTTGTACGCTCAGTGTTCCCAGAACGTTTAAGAATTACACAATTTTAACAATTGTAATACAGTATAGAACCTCTTATCCAGAAACCAGTTATCCAGAATCATTTTTCAATCAATTAAATTCCTATTTTTTTTTCCAAAAGAAAAGCAAAAAATTAGTTTTTTTTTGTTTTTGTTTTTTAGTTCTACAGCTAGAATTTATAAAGTAAGCAATCTGGTAAGGTATTTTATTAACTTTTTTAGTGTGTGACTAAGTTTTCAAGAAGTTATCATATATTTACTACTTCCTCTCTAAATGATTATTATTTATCTTGATCATATTAAGGTTTCTTTTATATTATTTTTCTAGTATATTAACAATTAAGGTTACTCTCTATTTTTGATTAGAATTAAACATTTATGCTACCAATCAAATCAGTAGATGTCATGTTAATCCCCAACCAGTTTTCCAGAAAATTCAGTTATCCAGAATACATCCGGTCCCAACCATTCTGGATAACAGGTTCTATACTGTAGTTATCATATTTTAATCCCAATTAATTTTTTTTTATTTTAAATTTATCAAACATAACATTTAAAGTCATTCATAGTGTCAATTTACTGTTTACAACATTTACGTAAAAGAGCGTCTAGTATTTCTCCCCAATGCACACAGATGGACGCTGAAGGAATCTAGTGTATGGTTCCCATGGTTTCCTTAAAGATGAAGCAGCGATTTTAGACACTGTGCATGTCAGTCAGTTTGTCTTATCAGTTGAAACATATGTTGGGGGAACGCCAGCATACTTACTCAGCTGCAGATCGAACTTTTAAGTTTCCGAGTGAAATGACGTTTCAACGGTTTAGAGATCCTGGGAGTACTTTTATTTTAGCTTTTATATTTTGCTGTTCTGTGTTTATTTTTATGCAGTACTTCTTTTTGTGAGAGAATAAATGGCTCAATGGACACAGTGTCTGATGAAGATATTATAGATTAGCTGCAGAAAATTCCTGGCTCAAATATTGCTTTAGAAGAAAGATGCAGTTTTGATGCAAAAATGAGTTTGACCCAAGTATGCTAGAGTTAATTGATTCGCTAACTGTGCAATGAAAGTTTGATTTGAAGATTTTTCAAGTTTAGAGTTCACTGAGCTTGTAAACAATAAAAATTTCAAGGATTATAACAAAAAATTTCCTGTGAAAATTATCATCATCCAGTGCTGCTATGTATGCTTGGGATAACATTTTACCTCCTTTTCTGGCTTGTCATAATGGATTTCATCGTTCATAGTATCAGAAATTTTTATATAGTAACTTCTATGTAATTGCATTTGGGGATTACAAAAGTCTTTGCTAAAACAGGATTCAACTGTAACTGAAACTGTTAGAAAATCTCTCTTTTTTTAAGAATGTTATTTTAGCTGTGTAGTGTTACATTTTCAGATGCAACTGGCATGTTAGTGTGTATTTAAATTGCTTGTCATGAAAAGCTATATATTTCAGGGAGGTCGTGAAACTGGAGAACTTCTTTGCAAACATCCTGCAGTTTCTAAAGTAACTTTTACTGGGAGCATCAGTAGTGGACAAAAAATTATGAAAACTTGTGCTGATACAATGAAAAAGGTTACCTTGGAACTTGGTGGAAAATCTGCTCTTATAATATTTTCAGACTGTGATATAAAAAATGCTGTAAAAGCCACCTTAATGGGGAATTTTCTTACACAAGGTGAGGTTAGTAAATTTTTGTACTCCTTGTAAATCCTTTTAACCATGCATTTTTGTATTTATGCCTATTGTAGTTGAACAGAAAAATTTTTAAAAGGAAATTTTTATAGATTGCTTTACAGTTTGTTAAGTTCTTCATTATATCTTGCATCAACAGTTCCTTGAATTTAAAGCTAGTTAATTTAATCATGTAAAGTAGGGATATTTTTCTCCCTAGTGGAAAACCAGGTCATTTTGGTCAATGCAGTTTAGCAGTTTATTTTTGTATAGTCTTTATTACACCATTGTTCATGTCAATGGGGAAGGATTCTAGAACCTTATGAAGTAGCTTTTTTTTTATTTACTCTGGATAACTTTCTGAAATATTTAATTTTTAATCCTGGTGCAATGGAACACTTGGTCACCATAGTGCAGTGGGTATGTAGCCACATAAAGTTAACTACCCTCAGTATGCTATGTGATATGTTTAATTTTTGAAAACTGATATTTGCCACAATTATTTCATAAATTTATACACAGGATTATGTTTTTGTGTGATTTATATTGTTCTTACGTGTTTTTACAGGTTTGTACCAATTGTACTAGAGTATATGTTCAGAAGGAGATTTATGAAACCTTCACTAATGAATTAGTAGCAGCAGCATCAAGTTTAAAAGTTGGTAATCCTCTTCACGAAGATACGTTAGTGGGTGCTGTTATTCATTCAGATCATGGGAACAAAATACTGAAGTATATCAGTACTGCTATAATTGAGGTATTATTTATTATAAAAATACACCATGAAAATATTTTCTTGCAAATTAGTGAACATTTTTTGAAAATTTTAAGACCTTCCTTTTTTTATTGTGTTATTGTTTATAGCATTTAAAATGATACATAAATAGCAGTGATCTCCTTGGAAATTTTTGTCAGACAAGTGGCATTATGAGGCTATTTAATAATTGGATGAAGTGTTAGAAATGATTTTACAATTTTTTAGCTGGATGGATACTGAATTTCTTTTACACTGCACGCTTAAAATAATTTACTTTGTGCAGCTTTAATATGCTTGTGTAGTACTAAAAGACTGTAACTCTCTTCTGTGATGTTCTGTCCCTAGATCCAAATGTTTATGATTTAGATCAGAAACAAAAAAAACACATGAGAGATGTTGACCCTTATTTGGGCTGCTGCCACCGAATTTAGTTATTTTTAGGTGTATCAGAGGGAAGAAGTAAAATGTTAAGTCTCGCATTTTCTCTTAAAAGGATTGAATATGTATTTCATGCAACTATGTATATCTTTTTTTTTTCCTTATATTTAAAAATCAAAAAGCTATTGAAAACAATTAAATGAAATAACTTTGTGTAAAAAAAAAAATAAAATAAAATAAAACAAACTGTGTGTGCAGTTTGAAAATCACTTAAGTTCTTTCTTCACGAGCTTAATATTTACCAGCATATTGTAAAATAAGAATGCAAATGTAAAACAAACAAAAGGAACAAGACATACCAGAATGTTGCCATTTCATAGAAAAAAAAATGCAGGAAAAACATAACAAATAGCTGGGTGGCAAGAAAATGAACAAAAGTATTAGGAAATGAAGAAGATTGTATTCAAGAACTATGAAGAGGTTTTTCAAGCCTTTTTATTTTCTTTGGAATGACAACACATTGTGGTTTCTCTTTTCTTCTGTTTAGCATTTGTTTTCCTACTTTGCAGTAGATTGGTACAGTAGAAACTGCATAAGTGCATATCGATGGGGCATCAAAATTATGTGCACTTATGCAGTTTGTGCACTTACGCAAGCTTCCCTAAATTAACATATGTAGAGCAATTTCTCATTGAAAATCTGTGTACTTGATATTAAATAGTATAAGTAGTTATATATATACAAAATATATGTACATGTATATCTGCATTTGCATATCTGTATTGAAATGATCTGTATTGTCAGTGAATCTCTATTGTCAATGAATTGAAAAATTGATCATCTGTATTGAAATGACGTAACTAGTTTTGATTTGGAGATGGCATGCACTAGGATTCGCTACGTGGCGCTGTTGTAAGTGGGTGGATTTTGGGGGATTGAAATAGAAGGGTAGAAATTACTACCAAGCGTTCTCTTGAGATTTCTCAGATAAACTGAGATTTCCTTCTTTTTGGTTTGTTTTTGGGTGTATGTGCACTAGGGTGGTCACAAGTTATATGGGGGAAATTTTTTTTAATGTTATTTTTTGGGGCACCCCCCTGAAAGTTGCCAATTGACTAGAAAATGAGATTGGCAAAGTTTTAGCTCAATTGCATAATATTAACCCGTGCCGCATTGAGGTTTAATTCTTGAAAAATTACGATTTTTGCTGAAAATATCTAGTTTTTCCTTCATTTAGTATAAACTATTTGCTGTACAGACCTGGTTCTTGTTTTATTTCGTAAAATTAGTTGTTGCTTTGAACTTTTACTCTCAACAAAACCAATATTTAATGACATTCAATGTTTTTTAGGTCAGTTTGTGAATCTTCCCTCCAAAATCTGCATTTTTGTAAAATTAGTGAAAAAAAGACAAATTAATAATTTTAAGTAATTTTGACCGTCTTTTGTATTATTTGCATCAGAAAAAAAAAAAAATCAAGAATTTTCATAACTAAAGTACAATTTGTGAAATATATTTATTTATTTGATATGCATTTCTGTACTTCAGAAGAAAGATCTTGATTTGTATTTCAGTTGAAGCACATCTAAGACAAACCTCTGAAGTTTTCTTTATTACAATGCTATTTTTGTTGTCTGTTATTATTTACTTTTAGAATGGACATGAATGCCCATACACATGGGAAAGGAAGGGCTATGCCTCCCCTAGCTCCCATATTATCGTTATGATTTACATACTGGTATAACGGGAAAAGTGGTTCAACACTAACACATAATATCTTTCCGGTGCAGGACCCTTGATGTGCAATAAGACTCCGAAGACAAGAATTTTTTCGAAAACAAAGAATTGATCTCATCAAAAGCAGATTTTAAAATTCTGATTTAGAGGGTGCTGTTGTTCACTGGGATGGAAAAATGCATCCTCATATTTTGAATAAACAAAATGTAGAGAGAATAGCGATTTTATTTAGCTGTGGTGATGAAGAACAGTTAATAGGAGTTCCTCAGCTTGAAAATAATATGAGAATAACTCTTAGGCAAAAGCTGTATTTACAGCAGTTGAAGAATGGGAGGCAGTTGGTAAAATTCAGGCAATGTGTTTTGATACCACTTGTTGCCTAAGGGGAACGTGCATTTTTTATTGCAGCAATTACTGGATCGAAATCTTCTATATTTACCTTGTCGCCATCATATTTTAGAAATCATCCTAAAATCTGCTTTGATTGCAAAGTGGGCGAAGCTACTGCTCTTCATCCAGATATTTTTTAGAAATTTCAGATTGGGTGGCCTAAGTTGTGCAAAACAAAGTTCAAAACTGCTATTGAAGATGAAACTATTAAATAAAGAACGCGAAATTTGCAAGACATTTCAAATTTCCTTGCTGAACATTTAAGAAATCAACAGCTCAGGGATAACTATAAAGAATTAACCCAACATTGTTTAATTTTTATAGTAGTCTCTCCAAATAGACATTTCTTTCAGAGTACCTGGTGCTGTTCATTATGCCAGGTGGATGTCTAAGGCAATTTATTGTCTCAAAATACTTCTTTTCAGGCAACAGGTCCCATTAACAGATTTAGAAAAAAGAGCTATTACAGACATTTGTTTATTTATAATAAATATTTATGTAAAGGCATGGTTCAACACTCCCACTCAGACTTTAACCCCAATCAAGACTTAAAATTATTACAATACTGAAAATTTGATAAAGAGGCTGCAAACTTCGAAAGAAACATTATCAAAGCCTAGCCACTTTAACAAAAAATTGTAAACAATAATAATTTATTTTCTTTATAATGCGCTTCCTCTTACATACATAACTTTAATAATTAAATATATCTAAACGTTAGTCATTCTCAATTTTATGCCTTCTTTGACCTTATTTTCTGATCACTCTTTTACTTAAATTTCATTTTTATTAAATTTCAGATTTTTTAAAAATTACAACCTTTATTTTGTACACAAAAAAGAAACAAAACCGAAGAAAAACAAAAGGAGGATAAAGACGAAATATAATTTTTTGAACTTTCATTAAAAAGTCAACTTTTAAGATTCGGATCGTATCTAGTCCTGAAAAAGCATAGATATATGCTTTTTTTAGGACTAGATATTATCCAAATGTTACCCTCTGAGCGTTTTGGAAATGGACAAATAATCTGAAGTTTTTTTCACGGTAAAATTTTCATGCAATTTTTAAATTATTAAAAAAAAAAAATTAACAGGAAGATTTGCAATTATTTAAAAAAAAAGGCTTCTAAATTACATACAAGCTTTAATATCAAACATATTTTATGATATCTCAGTATTATAAATGATTATTATTATAGATGTATGCAGTGAAAACTGGAATAACGTGGATGGGATTTGACATGACAACCGCTTGGAGGGTTAAATCTGTAAGTTTTTACACAAAAGTGATGTGTGGCTCATCAAGACGGGAAGTTTTCTTCTGAAACGAGATCGACACCATGTTTCTAGACTCAATTTTATCCATTTTATGATGAAAAGACTGTTTTTTTGTGAAAAACTGCGATTTTTCTAAACTTTAACCTCAATGCGGCACGGATTAATATTATGCAAATGAGCTGAAACTTTACCAATCTCATTTTTGAGCCTATTGGCAACTTTTTGTGGGGGGCCTCCTGAAAAATTCGAAAGTTGATTTCTTGTGACCACCCTAATGTGCACTTATGCGGTCAAAATTCCATTATAAAAATAATTTTTTTAATGTGAAAAATGTGCACTGTAGCGGTTTATCCACTTATGAGGCGTGTACTTATGTGGGTTAACATAACATTAGATAAATAGGCGAGAAATTCGGGGTTTTCATTTCTTGTGCACTTAGGAGGTTTATGCACTTAAGAGATGTGCAGTTAAACGGCTTTGACTGTATCTTGTGTTGTACTGTTAAAGAAAAAACTTCTGTGTCTAATGAAATGCATGTGGGCTTTTACTCTTGTGCATGTTTCATACAAAAATACTTCAATCGATCAAATTACTTATAATTCATAATCCTCAGATTATTCTATATTATAACTTAGCTTCAGTAACAGCAGAGGGCTATTGTGTATGTCTGAGCATGTGTGTGAATCAATGCTCATTTATCATGACACTGACACTTTTGTAGGGTGCAACCATAGCTTGTGGCGGAATTCAAGTTCAGCCTGAAGATCCAGATTTAAAAGGCTTTTTTGTGTCTCCTTGTGTCATTGTGAACTGCACTGATAAAATGACAGTTGTCAAAGAAGAAATATTTGGACCTGTAGTCTGTGTTATGCCATTTGACTGTGAAGATGAAGCTGTGTCAAGGTCAAATGCAACTCCATATGGTTTAGCAGCTGGCATCATGACTAAGTAAGGAAACTTTATTGAAACTCTCATTCATAATTTGATTGTTTAAAAAAAGTAAATAATCTTATCGAATATAATCTATTGAAGACGATTTCTTTTAATTATTCCTATTTTCATTCCTCTCATAATGATAACCTTTTAGGTTCTCATCTGAAAAGTTGCAGCTACTTACTAGTCTTTATTATGGTGTGAAAATTTGAAAATTCACTTCAAAAATATAACCACCCCCCTTCGTTTTTTAGCCAACACTTTCTAACAAAATTGACAAATGGTTATGATTTTATGATGTCAGTTATAACAAGTATTCTATCTTGCAGGGGTTTTTTTTAGTTTGAAAGGTTTATACTTATAAAGTGTATATTTTATTTGCTTGTCCATTTTTCTTAAAAAAATAAGCCTTTTTTTTTTTACTTAAATTTTCTTTATTTGTATAATTTTAGAGACATACAAAGAGCTCATCGTATAGCTTCAAGTCTTCAAGCAGGAATTGTGTGGATAAACAATTACAACATATTTCCTCCAGAAGTTCCATTTGGTGGATATAAAATGTCTGGCTTTGGCAGAGAAAATGGCTTAGCTGCAATAAATGATTTTACTCAACTGAAGACTGTATACGTGGAAATGAATAAAGATATTGACTGTCCATTATACAGACTTTCTCAGTCTGAAAAAGAGCAGAGTACTAGTGGTAGAAAAAGGACACTTAATGAAAGTTAAAAAGCACATTTTCAATAATTATATGTATGTCATATTTATAAATTTTAAGAATATTTGTAAGGTTCCAATGCTACCTAAAACAGTGATTTTTACAGCATGTGTAAAAAGCCCACTCATTCCAGATTAACTCATTTGTAATTGACTCTGAGATGTTTACGTATGTAGTAGGAAAAGGAGAAAAAATCAAATACTCCTATTATCAGAAAATAGTTTGCATTCATGTCTTTACTACTAAAGAAAGTTTAATTTTAAATGAGATAAATATGCTTTTCTGATTATATTTTTTTCTGTATGCATCATTATTATTTTACTCAAAAAAATAAGGTTATTAAATTTTGTATAGGGTTAGAAAGTTGTAATTAAATAATTGTAGGTTTGAGTTAGAGTAGACTTAGCTTCAAAACAAATAGATGCTTTTTAGGTAATAGATGGTTTCATATCACTACCACCACACCAAAGATGTGAATCTCCATTTTCCTAGTTTCAAGAAAAACACTACCTTCAAAGATGCAACTCAAAGTTTCTCACATACATATGTGAAACACGGTGGTCAGTTTTCCCATAAACTATTTGGAATTAAGATTTGGGGCTTTGGCATAGTATACAACATTGTTTAAAGACCCTAAAAGTGTATTTAAATAAAAATTGATACTGCATTTTTGGCTTGGTGGTAGAGGTGTATGTTCATCTTTTTAAATAAAAGGTTATTATGACTCTTTAGCATGCTACATTTAATTTTCTGTTGAAATAAAGAAAAGTCAAATTAATATATTCATGAGCTAATCTTTAATTTTACTATAAATACTGTAAAATGCATTTTCATCTGGTAGTATCAATGTAATGTTTTTCAAAGATACTTCTTTTAATTTCAAGAATTATGTGTGTACACATTTTTTTAATGAACTGGCTAAGCTATTTTACTAAATCAATAGTGCAAACAGAAAAATTTTATGAGAATATGTTGTTTAAGAAAGTTGCTTGTGCAATTTATATTCCAAGAAAGTAAAGCATATGAATGAAATTTATTAATTATTTTAAATTGAAAGAGCATTTTCAATTTAATAATAATATTATACTCTCTGAAAGAAACTATGCTATTAAGTTGTAATAAACTGTGAGTTCAGTTTGTAGTATTATTGCCCTTAAGGTTTGAGGGCTTTATTTTATTTGCAGATTGCTGCATTCCCCAAGTTTCTACTTAACAACTGTTATATTCTTTTCTTTATTTAACCCCTTCTGTACCAGCATATGTAAATGAAGATTGCATGCAAAACCAGTTTTTCAGTTCATATTTCTTATAATACTAGCTATACACAAACATGTTTTCCTGCAATACTATTTTCAGCAGTAACGATAGAATAATGAATGGATATGGATTCATATGTGGATCCATTGGTATGGAAGGGGTTAATTGATGTAAATATTAAAAGTGGGACCAAATTTTATCTACTGTTATTGTTTTCACAGAGCTTATACTTTACCTTATTATAATATTTTTTATTGTTGATTAATTTCTATATCTTTAGTGCAAATTAAGTTTTCAATATTTTAGTTCATTTTCTTGTCCTGTAAATATTTTATTCTTTCTTTCAAATGTAAATAAACACAAACATGCAGTAAGTGTCACTTAAAATGATCATGCTGTATGATAATGCCATCTACATAGTAACAATAATTGGATTTCATATGCACACCCAATCAACTAAGAACTGGCGTTCACAAAAACAACTTAAATTGAAATAAATAAATTTTGGCTGTCCATTAATATTTCTTGAAAGGTCATTGGTAAAATGTTTTATACATATTTCTTATAAGAGTGCTGTTTTGCATACCTCAAATCAGGGTACTGAGCATTGAAACCATATATTGTTAATTTTGGAGGTGTGCTGGATTGTTATGCTAAATCTGCCGATACAGATATGAAAACGGAAAACTTGTTTTTATATCAGTGGATACAAATATCAAAATGGATAATTTGTTTTCTTATATCTGTGGAAGTGTGAAACTGAGCATTTGTTTGTCATATCTGCAGGAAATCATGTAGTTTTGGTACATAAAAACAACTAACTGGGTCAGGCATTTGAAAGTTTTTAAAATGTCTCTTCACAAGCTGCACTAAATACTGTAATAAACTATGAACCTATACTAATTAAGCTTTCAGAAAAAAATTGTATTTAAACATGATGGTGTTCTTGCGTCATATCATTAAAAGTCATTAATAATTATGTGCAAATACCATTGACATAACTAGGTGGTGTGGTAACTAAGCTCTCCCTTGAAAGATTTTAGCTCCCTTTAGGAAAATTAAATTGCTTTTGAAATAATTAGAAGTGACAAAGTAAATAAATGAATATATTTTTTGGGGTCCAAACAGCTGTACGACCATTCAAGTAACCTTTATGGTATTATTATATGAAGTTTATTATTTTAAATTAGAAGTGTGCTGGATAGCTGCACCTACATATGCAGATATTCGAAGGCACCTTCTAGTGAGGGGACAGAGATAAAGCCCACCCCCTAAAAATGTTCAGCACAGTTGTATAATGATTAGCGCACTGCACTGCCGTCCCACAGGTCTGGGATTCGAATCCCAGTCTGGGCAAGGTCGACTCAGCCTTTCACCCCTCGAGTGGGTCGATAAAATGAGGACCAAGCTTGCTTAGGGTCAGACACTGGGGGCTTCGAGTCAGGCTGACCACCTGGCCGCGGCATCCGCATCCCAAAGCCCATGGTCACGAAGCTGTGGTTGGGTAGCACAGGCCTTGGGCCTGCAGGGGGGCTGTTGCACCAATATTTGACTTGACATAGAAATATTCAAAAAGATTACTATTTAAGCAAGTGTTTTGGAGGCTAAACAAGACAATTCACTTAAAAATAATAAATAATTATTGATTTTTAAATAATTTTTTATTATAAAAAAATTACTTTTTTGTGTATTTCATTGCTTTCACTCAGGCCCTACGAGAAGGGGGGGGGCAGAAGGGGCGCCGCCCCTGGGCCCGCTCGAGTTAGAGTGGGCCCGTGTTCAGCGTCCGTAAATTTTTCAGAATGTGTTACGAATTTCATTTATAGATCCGTAATTAAAATCTTTTTTTAAAATAGACTAAATTTTGAATGCATAATTCTAGAATGATTTAGATGGCAGAAATGTTATTTCTACCATTTAAATATTTTTTTTTCAACCTTCGGATAAGAATTAAAAGTACCATTACAAATAAGAAAACTTCCCTCCCACTCTCTTTCCTTTTAGCATTTCATATGAAATCATTAAAAAGAGCAGTTTTACAAAAAAAATTCCTTCCGTCCCTCCTGTTTTTTCGAAACTTTTGTGCTTTACGAAAGGGGCCGGGAAGATTTTTGCCCCGCCTTATAAAATTTCTCTCGGAGGCCCTGCTTTCACTTGTCCTGAAAAGCTGTTAAAAGATCTATTGAACAGCAGCTGAAAAAAAGCTGATATGGATACCAACAATTTCTTTCTGCTCTTAAGGAGGATAATTTCTTTTCCCTCAGATGGATATGGATCTTTTTTTTCTTCAAATTATCTGCATATGTATGTGCAGATATCCAGCACACTTCTGATTAATTTCTGATATTCAACCAGATGACA
This sequence comes from Cheiracanthium punctorium, assembly GCA_038373885.1. NCBI lineage: Eukaryota > Metazoa > Arthropoda > Arachnida > Araneae > Cheiracanthiidae > Cheiracanthium > Cheiracanthium punctorium. The sequence goes on along the minus strand of JAWZYV010011865.1, from coordinate 54,834 downwards.
AAATTTTCTACAGACTTATTAGAATTTATTCTTGGTTTCTTTGAACTTTTGTAGCTGATCCACTTCAATCTTATCATTTCAAAATCATGTATGCAGAATTTGCCAGGCTTGTGTTCACTTGTAGACTTTTATGAGTTGCCATGTGTTCTTCACTATTCATCGTTGATCTACATGCCCGAGTTGCTTTATGAGTTTGAAAGTATACTTATTGTACGCACAGAATAATTTAAGAATAAAGATATGTTTAACTGTATTGTGACATGGAGAGTGATATTAAAAGTCAAACCTTAATTAATGTGAAGTTAATAATGCATTTATATTAAGTGGTATCTACTTTGTCCATAGTTTGAAATGGTTAGTTTTATTTGAATATGAGTAAGGCATCTAGTCAATCTCTTAAAACTGGAATAAACTCCTTGGATCTAGGTACTTAAAAATTAACATGATAGTTTGATATGATGTATTTATTTAGCCCACTGCAGATTTTCTTAATTTAAATGATAATTTTCCTCTCTACTAAAGTTTAAATAGTCTCATATCATCATTTTTTTATGCTAAAATGTGAAATTATATTATACTGAATCTGAGCACTGGAGTGCTCTTAGATTCTTTTTGTGCATGATTGTAATTTATTTAATTTAAGTATTAGCCCGAATATAACGCACTATTTTTTGACTGATAATTTCTCATTAAAAACCTGACTCATGCTAAATTCAAGGTCTAAATATAGGATTTTTCTAATTATCTTCATGAAAAGTTTCAGGGTCTGATTAAATTCGATGCTGCATTATATTCGGGCTACTATGGTACATAAATTTAGTAATCTTTTTAAAAAATAAAGAAAGAACTAATGATTTTGTTTTGAAAAAGGAAATAAAATACGTGATTTTTCACTTTGTTTTACTGTATATTGTTCACAAACATAAGAGTACACAAAATTTAGCATTTTCAAATATTTGAGATTTTCAAAATATTAAAACTGCTACTTAAGTAATTTAAATGTAAGGCTGGGCAATAAAGATCAGAACAAAAATCTAGAAAATATTATTTTCTGTTTGATGAATGTGCTTCTGTACGTTTCATCAAATTCTTAAAAGTTTCAAGTTTTTAAATAACTTTCATTCTGAACGTCTGAAAATACTACAGCTACTTACTGAAAAAGTATTACTAAATAATCCTTCATTATTAATAGATCTGAAAATGAGGGAAAAATAATACTGTGAGATTTATCTGGTCTTCTGAAATCCATTTACAGCTATGTCCTTTAATGGAGTCAATGATGCAGTTTTAACTTCATTTGCAGATTCAAACCAATGATTCTGCAAGTGACTTAGTTCAAGAATTAGGCTGAGGGCAAGGTCAATGAAGTAAGGGATATGTGCATCCCCATACACATGCTTCAATATTTTGTAAATTTCTTTGTAGATAGCACTATTTCCATGTTGATTCTCGGCTGAATGGAGGTCACTTTTTCAATCGCTGGTTAACTAAGTACATGTGTCTACAAAATACGATATGATATAATGAGATATCAGCCATGTGATTTGAGTGAAAACATTTTTTGGTGAGATAGTAGCCACACAGAAATGTTATTACAGTTGATCTACTCCCTATGTTGCTGGCTCACTCTCGGGAAAATTTTGAATCATAGTAATACTTCAGTTCAACAGTTACTCTTTTGTTTTGCTAGGAAAACTAAAAAGTATATATACAATGACACTACGAATGAGAAGATTATTTGGTTTTAAATAAAATCTTTTTAAAAAATGAATATTTACTATCTAAAAGTTAATACAGTGATTAAGAGAAATGAAATTAAAATTTATTTGGAACCTTTTATTGACTCAATACATATAAATTGCTTTTCAGCATTTTAAATAAAATTTGAACATTGTTTATGAAAACTGACTTTACACTGATGGAAGTAGTGAGATTTTTGTCATCCTAAATGAATTTGTCTTTAATCATCCTAGTTGTATGCTTCCAGTTCCATATTTGCATAGTATTGTTTTTATTTCATCACCTTCTAACTCTAAAGCTGGATGATAACGAATTGTTAAAGTATTGGCAAAGCTATCTTGGGGTGTCTGAAACAAATAAAAAAAGTCAATCATATTTTGAACTTCTTTATCATAATTTTTTACCCTTTTATTTGTTGATCTATAAGTTTGATACCCCTTGCTTATACTAGCATGTTCCACACTCTAGCATTAATATACTATAAACCTTTGTTTAACTGTGCTCTAATTAATAACAATATCTATTTAAAGATGATATTTTGTTCTGACACTGAAGAAAAATTCTTTCAGGGAAAGGAAACAAGTTTGTTTTATCCTTGGAATATTCTTGTTCTTTTAAAATCTGACTTCCTTTTTTATCAGCTGATTGCATTAGCAAGTCACAGGCAGGTGATTTAGCAACCATTTGTAACATAAAAGCTTTCTGCAGAAAGTATTTAGTAGAAGTTCTGTAAAAAGTTTTTGTTTAAAAAATAATTAGCAAGTAGTTAAATAAGAAAGTTTACTATTTTGTGGTAGTTATGTATAGATATAAATAAGGCATGACTTTTTCACAATTCTGTTGATCTACTTAACTATGATTTTTCAATTCTTTTTTAAATTCTTGAAATTTGTTTGAGAGCAAACTGTATTTTATATTACAAAATAAGAAAAAATACTATATATTTACTATTTTTGCATTACCAGAGATTGAATATAGAATAATGTATTGAGCACAGAGAAATTTAAAATTCATAAAAATGAAATTTTGCCTATCCATAGTGCTTTCTTTTTTTGCCCATCTGCCTAAAATATTACAAAATAAAACTAAATGTAAATGATGGTTACAGAAAAAATGCAAAGTCTAGCAGACCATTGGAATAACTGAAAAATTATCAAATAGAAGCAAAAGGAATATGTATTCTTATCCTGGAAATATTGCAGAAATATAAGGAGAAATTTGCAATCTCAAACATTCAACAGAAAACAAACAACTCAACCAGTATGCAATCGTTTGCTCCTATGCTGAGCAGAATTTTGCTAACTTCATTACATAGGCAGCTGGTGCACCAAAAACGTAGCAGGTCAGAAAAGATGCTTGCTGGCAAAATCTGATTTTTTAAATTGAGCTATATTACCAAATTTTAATCTCAATATTGATTAAATGACTTTCTCTAATTATGGATTAATTGACCTTCAGTGGCAAACTCTTGCTGACTAGTAATCATTTTCTTCTCTTGGTTTGTGTATTGGGTTTCCTTCCATCATTTTTCGATGGATCACTACTTTTGAACTTAAAAGTGAGGGGATAATTGCCTCTCTGTGAGAGCCACCTATGCTTCATTATAAGCAGGATAAAACCAAACAAATTTACAAAGTGAAAAACTGCATTTCTTCTGAAAATGATTAAACCAGCTGACAAGTGACTTAGGTATAAATATTTCCTATTCATGCAATCACTAATATATTAAATATAACATTCTAAAAATTTTATTTTAATTCTAGTTATACTTTTTCTCTTTGACTTGCCTCCATGCAGACTTCTGAAATGGTCGGGGTCCGTAGGCTAAAGCCTACTTAGCTTAATGGATAATTCAATCCTGCTGTCATTTCAGATCTGAGTATATAGAATTTATCAAACTAATTTTTGCAAATTCCCTGATACTTATGCAACTTTGAGTTAACCTTTCACAGGGGGTCCACTAGAGATGAATTCAGGCTCATTTTTTAAAGCCTGAGCCCGAGGACTTTTAAGGACTAATTCAAGACTGTCCAAGCCCAAACCTGAAATTTCAGCTAATAGGTATATAAAAGTCAGACTTCATTTATAGAATATAGAATATCATAAATTTTGCCATTTATGCAAATTAAAGACAAATATAATAGCAAACTCTTAATGCACTATCTATATATTTTAGCTATCTAGGTTTATCAAATAATATTAATTAGCTTATTTCTCTGAATAACTTTTTAAAATTTGTTTACATGGAGTATGTTCAACAAAAGAGAAATTTCTCACAAGCCCGAGTCTATCTCATCTCTAGAGCCCACCTCCCCAGTAATTTTAAGAACTTATCCATTCTGTAAAATTTTGTGTGTCTGTATTTTTTTTTTTTTTTTTTTTTTTTTTTTTTTTTTTTAAAGAAAATCTGGTGTATTTTTACCATTGAATCTTCCCAATATTGTAAGGTGTACTTTGAAGAGATTTAATTAACAACTCAACACTTATTCAAGTTGAAAATTTGCAATTAACTTTATTTTTTTAAGACTGCTTGAGTAGAAAAATTCTATATTTTGAACCAACTTTATTCCAAAAACAAGAATTTTGGAAGATTAAACATCTATGTTATTTTAATACGTATTTTGTTAGCAATGTGCAAAAAAATGTTAATGTTATGATCAACCTTATTTAATAGCAGAGTTTCAGTAATTTTTTTCACGTGATGTCTGGGTTATTTTAATATTGTGTCTACATTGCATATAATATTTTAGTCCTGTTAATATTGTGATCAACTTTATTCCAGAAACCAAAGTTTCGGAAGATTTTCTTCAAGCTATGTCTTTGTTATTTTAATATTGTGTCTGCATTATTTAGAACATTTTAAGTTTGAGCAACATTATATTAAAAACAAGCGTTTTGAAGAAGAAAAAAAAATAATGACTAGTAATAAGATTTTTCTGAGGGAATTGTGTTACTGCATAAAACTGCATTTTGATTTATTAATTGCAATAAAAAACTGAGTTAGTACACCCTGTGCATTATAACTAAAGTTTCCTTTTTTTTTTTTTTTTTAAATTAGTGTCACTGTTCTGTGGCTGTTAATTTTAAAAATAATAATAGGTTTGCATAGCTGCCATACCTCCCGATTTTTCCGGGAGACTCCCGAATTTCAGAACTAACTCCCGAAAAGTTTATAAATCTCCCGAAATTTTCCAAATTATTCCCAAGTTTTATGTACTTATCAATTTTTGAAAAATTTTACAGGGCTTGTTAAATGCTAACGACAGAAACTGAAGAAACTTCGCTAAGACTACTACAGAGGGGCAAAGATTACTTAAAAGTATGGTTACCATAAAAGGACAAAAAAGCAAGGGAAAACACTGCATACAATGCAAATAGTTCAAAAGTATTTACTGTTTAAAAAATTGTTTATTTCTTTAAAAAAGTACCGCATTTTAAAATTGGCTGTTTTAATAAATGCTTTAAAAAGCTATACACTTTTCTTGTATATGTAATTTTCTTGGTTACTGATACGCATGTGTACATGGAGTTTTTTTCATCAATAACAAGGGTTTTTTAAAATCTCCCTAATTTTCATTCTCTAAGGTTGGCAGCTATGGGTTTGTGTTTGCACATTTTTCATAATAAAATATGTATTAGTTGTATGCAGCTACATATGAGCTGATTGAAAATCCGGGATAGATTGATATATTTCCTGTTTATAACAAAAATTTTACATTGAAATAATTTTTACTACAACCGTTTATTGAGATTTAAAAAGCATTTATTTAGATTTCTTTTCAGTACTTTTCTTTGAATATATTTATTGTAGAATAAGATTCATTGTAATAGCAGATATGGGCCTGGATTTAAAAAAAATCTTATCTGGTTGAAATACTCGCCTGACTGAACTTATACATAAGCATCTATATGTAGAGATAATTATATTGAAGAATTATTAATGAACTTGCTAAATTAATACTGAATAGCATCTTTAAACATATATTAAAGGATTTTTTTTTCATTGCAAATTAAATGATACTCTAGTTAGAATCAATAATTAGAATCTTATTTTTAACTATAATTAATAATTATAATCTTTTTTTTAATTTAAGATTAATTAATAATTAAAATATTTATAATTACAATTAATATTTAGAATATTAACTAAACAATTATTCAGCTGAACAAAACTCTCTGTGCCCCTCCCAAAACAAAATCCTGGCTATGCCAATATTCAGAATATTAGCAAAGTCGCAGGTCGTATGATTGGGATTAATATGGGAGTTTGAATGGATTGTATGGCCTTGATATGCGGTTTGATGTGTTCTGCAGTCCATATCAAAAGCCATGGCATGTCAGAGGTTCCCCATGTAACCATGTTGTTTATTTAACAGTTAACTTTGGTTATGCTGTGATAAATCATTCTTTTGATGTCTGTTTTCTAAATTGATATTATAATCTTTACTATAGTCATTTTACAGTTAGTAAAAGAAAATTAATATACTTACCACGTGGATTGTGCCACAGGAGGCATGTGGTACATTGAGAGAATATGAAAGCTGTCCATTACCACGAAAGCTACAACCACTGTCTTTTTTACCAGCATGTACCAGACCTCGAAAAGGATCAGAAAAGTTCAGGTTAACTACTATGTCTTTTGATCGGCAGGATAAGGAAACTGTTAAGTGAAAATTGAAAAATTAATGTATATGCCTGTAATTTAAGCTATAGATTAACTATAATAAATCATACAAGTAAAGACGCATTTAATTACTGATGGCATGAGATCATTTAACTATCTCTGTCAAAATATATATTAAGCAAAACTTTATAACATCACCATAGTTCTAATTCTTTGAAGTTAATGAAATTCTGCTTTATTGTGCATACATTATATACATAATTAATTATATGTTCTTCCTTAACATTGAAACAATCACATACACTGCCTGTTATTAGGTTCAACAATTCACAGTGATTTTAAAAAACAGCTGGATTTTATACAGGATCAGCGCAAAGTTTTACAGTGCAAAAAAGTCTGGAACCAGTGCAAAAAAGTCTGGAGCCCATTGTACACATGCATATACAGGGTGTCCCAAAAATGTAGAAACACGCTTTAAATCTTTACATATTAGAGAATTATATCCTAAAAAGTGTCAGATATATATATGTTGATTTAAAACACTTTTCAACAGCTCTTGAAGGAAAAAAAAAAACTGATATATATTATTTCAGACGTTGTTGATCATGTTACTAAATTTCATTCTATTCTCTTCAGCCGTTTTCGAGGAATGTGAGAATGGACATTTACACAATTTTCACAAAATCTATGAAATATTTAAAAATCAGTTTTTGCGTCGATAGTTTAAATTAACTTGCTACTTAACATAATTCCAAATTTCATTCTATTTCATTGCCATTTTTCAGAAACAGAACAAACATTTATTCAACTTTTCAAAAAATCTCAAAGTGTAAAAAATTCTGAAGTACTTTAACGCCTATAGTTTACCACTTTATAGTGACCACCTATGATGATAAATTTTATTATGCGTGATAGACAAACAAATATTACACATTTTGGAAATTTTTTCTCAAAATCTCCGAATTTTCGAAAAATTCTACAGTTACAATTTAAGTTGCATGTTCACCTATTATGCCATCGCATCATTTCATCTGCTTCAGACGTTATTGCGTGATGCGCGAACAAATATTAAGCATTTTGAATAAACTTTCTCAAAATCTAGTATACAGGGTGCCCATGTCCAATGCTAACGGTGCCCAATGGCTATTTCCTAAACCGTTAGTCAGAGACACATAGTTCCAATTACAAAAATGCTTTAAATTGTATTATCTATTATATCAAAGTCAATAAATCAATTTCTGTAAAAATTACGAAATTTAAATTTTTATACGCTCACCCGGTCCTATCAGTTATATTTAGAAAAAATTTCTTTATACAATTTCATGCACAATAAAAAAATTTGCCCTTCTACGACCAAAATTCACCGATTTATGAAGCAGCAAACATTTTCACTTTTCCACGTTTAAGAATTTCCCGTTATGGTAAATTATTTTCCATAAGGGACCATATAAATATTGAAATTTTAAATTGTAGCTTAATTAAATTTTAATGTTTTAGCTTCATTTTCTGGCATAAGCGGAAAAAGAAGAAAAACTAATTATAGAATACTGATCTTCAAGCAGAGGGTTATAGTCAATTTCTATTCAAATCTATCCGGGGTCAGACTTGACTAAATCGTATAAGTGTAGCATGCAGATGTGTAACATGGTGTGCTACGCAAAATACAGGAAGAGTTTTCTACATGGGTGCATAGTTGGATTGCAGTCGAAGTTATTTAACGCCAGTTCACTTAAAAAACTCTAAAACTTTCTATTTTCAGTATAAGCTATATTTTTATGTTAATTTATTGGATACACATAGTTAAACGTTAATCTTCGTTATTGTAATCTATACATAAAATAGTTAATGAAATTGCTAATAAATATTACAAAGTTCAAAGCCATGTACATTTATTTTTCTCAAATTCATTTTGTATACAGTCCCTATTTCGCAGCTCAAAAAGTGCTCTAACTTTAAGCAACTGTAACTCGGTGAAATTTGGTCGTAGAAAGACGTTTTTTTTTTTTTTTTTTTTTTGTTTTTTGTGCATGAAATGTTTTCTGTATCGCTTTTTTTAAATATGCATTCTTATAAGATATCGATACTGATATGCAAATGGAATTATGCAAAAATTTGTATATAATCGCATATATATATATATTTAATCATAAGCATAACGTGACCAAAAATTCCGGATGGGGAGGGACATATAACAGATCCGACAGTAAGAAAATCGCAGGCTATGAATAAAAAAGATGACAAGAGTAAAAAACGAAAAGGAGAGGTTTTTAAAATAAACGTAGGAGCACATTATCGCCTAACGCTATGCCTATATTTTTAATAATAAATAAGAAATACCTCTTGTCTTTTCCGAAACGAAATCTTTGAAGATTCCACTTCTATAGCCCAGTTTTGCTCCCGCAGGGTCGCACTTAATGCTTTTCAGAAAGAAAGCCTAAAAAGAGGGAAAAAATGGATACAAACAAAACAGATTATAGTGTTTTAGTTTTACGTCAGATTTTTTTTTTTTTTTTTTTTTTTTTTGCTATATTTTTAATAAGAAATACCTCTTGTCTTTTCCGAAACGAAATCTTTGAAGATTCCACTTCTATAGCCCAATTCTATTGTTACGATGTTCAACTTATCGTTAAACATAAATCCAATTTTGACTACTTTTAAAAATACGAATAGATTAACGTTTAAAATAATAACAAAATCTAATAAGACACAGAAATTGACCTATAGAACCGGATGGGGAGGGACATAGAGATAAAAATTTTCTAAAGAGTAAAAAATGTTACTTAAAAAAATCAGATTAGAAATTTTTTCGAAAGCAAGAGTCTAGTTTAATCCCATCTTTCAAAGAAAGGAAAAAAAGCACTGTGGAAACGTAGCAATTTGGAATAAATAAGTTGGCTGATGAGCAGGAAAACTCTTAAAGGGGAATTTCTTCCGAGGTTTGATATACCTTTTTCTCTCTCGATGCATCTCGGATTCCTTAAATATCTTTAAATATTTTTTTTTTTCCGAATAAAAGTATTCATCGTTACTTTAAATTATCAAAATTGGAAAGTAATATTTAAAAAATAAATAAATACTATCTTGATTTTTTTTTCTTCCTCCCGTAGGATTTCAGCTATTGGAGCGTGGCTGTCTTTCCATTATTGCAATTTTTTAGAGAGAAAATGGATAAGCCGTAAAAGATGTGGAACGATAACTGAAATTTTTTTACGGCAAAAAGAATTCGAACTCAAATTTTCAATAATAATAAAAAAAAAAGACGTATAAATGATGCTTTCAAATGTGATCTAAATTGAGAGACATTTTATTTTCAGGATGCTTTGGAATCACATGTATATAGCACAAAAGTGTTTAATAAAGGGTAGAATGTAAATAAAATTCAAACTCTACTTTACAAAAATCGCAATATCAATAAATAAATAAAACTGTAACTATTGTAAAACTTTTCTGCAACAATATTTGTATTGTATTTGAAATAACAAAGTAACTTAAATACAAAATCTAGCCAGTCGATGAGTTTCATACATAATGGTTATAGTCAAACTGTAGTTATTTAAAAAGAAAAATAACGAAAACGAAAATGTTTCTTAATTCAAAAACATCAATCATAAATATTTTTTGTGCACAAAGTATATAATTACACCAGAAGCATAAAGCTTACTAAAATATTTAGGCTTCTGGGTGACTCATGTCACAAACTTATAAAAAATGTACAATTTCATGGATAATTACTGTATGTCTGAAGAAGTGTACCTCATGTATCGGAAAAGTCGTTTACAACAATTTTTGACTCACTTGGATGATACAGGGTTCTCACGCGTATCCACGTTACATCTGGAGAAAAAGTTCCCAAACTCCAGACCGTTAGATCGACAGCCGCGCGGTGGTCCAAAACACTGGACCTTCACACTTCAGCCATCTACCATGTTCGGTGTCTTATCCACCTGGCCATTTAAAAATTGTTATTCTAATTGTATTCTTATGCAATAAGCAATATTTTCCGAAATAGAGGGCGACCGAGGCTAGTTTGTTTATAAAACTGTTTAAAAGACCTGTAACGACTATGTATATCCCACTATATAGTTACAATGATCCCTAAATCATTGATTCTGTAACAATTCCGGGGAACCACTCCAAGATAAAACTTTTACCGCCATTACTCAAAAAAGATTTTAAAATTAAGCACAAAAAACTTAATAACATCTACACCATTTGCAGTGGCGTAGCCAGAAATTTTTCATGGGGGGGGCGGGGGGTTACGACTACTTCAACTCATATATATGTATAGGTGTGTGTGATAAGGGAGTGAAGAATATACATTTTGTACGGCGAAAAATTCCTCATGTGGGGGTTATGACCCCCCTAACCCCCCCTTGGCTACACCACTGACCGTTTGTACGATCCGCTTGAAAGTTTTCATAATTATATATAAGAATATAGAAAACAATCTGCGCTACTTCAAAAATCTGAAAATTCACCTCTTCTCCAATTTTCAAGCGATTTTGCACTACTTTCAGTTCTATTTTATTCCAAGAGTAAAAAAAGTGAATCATATTAGATGCCTCAAGTAACAATGACGTCATACTGAAGGCACGGTTTCAAGGGCGGTTCCAGACTGAATTCTCGGAGGGGGCCATCGAGCTTTTTATTTAGGTCTATAAATTGTTCAAAATGCAAATTGAACGTGTGAAATATGCGAATCTAAAGTTTTAAAACAAAATTTCGGAGGGGGCCATGGCCCCTATGGCCCCCTCACTGGAGCCGCCCTTGCGGTTATCAGGCTTTGAAGGGAAAATTGCGTTTCCTAATTCTTTTTTTTTTTTAATCTAGATTACTGAGTTCTTTTTTTACAAATAAAATGATTTCCTCTGCATGAAACATTGATATAAGAAGGAATGTTCTCAGCGACACGAAATCTTTCAAATGCTAAAAGTTTTCCCACGTTTTTAAAAATGCTACTCCGATTTCGGTATATAATAAAAATTTAACTTACCCTTTTTAAATTTGTTTACGACCCCCCGTACAAAAAAAAATTTTCATTTAGTAAAATGTGCCTCGTACACTAATGAGGTCACATACAAAATTTGATAATTAAATCCTTTAAAGTGTCAGAGATATGAAGATAAATATAACGCTGACTTAAACCACTTTTCCGTGGCTCCCGAAGGAGAAAAATCCCGTCAAATGGTCGCATTTCAGATGTTGTACAGAAATTACCAAATATTTTTTTTTTTTTTTTTTTTTTTCCCCCACGCTGGCAATAAACGTTGATATTCAAAATCATGTATAGCCCCCGATAATCTTTCTTTAAAGATATCTCTGGCATGTTGTACGATGAAAGGCTGAAATTTGGTACATCACCTTATTAGCGTATGGGGCACAGTTTGCCAATTGGGAATTTTTTTGTACGGGGGTCATATACAAATTTTAAAAGAGTAACTTTTTTGTAAATGACGATTGGGCATTTTTCTTAACTGAATCTTATTTCCTACCTTATTTTGAACATTTTTTCAAATTACACTGCACACTTATCTCTAATAGATGAATCAAAGCCAGTTACCATCTTTTTGGGGACACCCTGTATCAGGGGCGGCTTGACACTGTAGGCATCGCTCGGGGCGCCATTTCGAACTCAAAAACTATAGAAAACTTGATCTAATCTAATGCATAAAAGGAGGCGTCCTTTTTATGTTTGCAGGGAGGTGCCAAGTACCCCAAGAACGCCCCCTGCCCTGTATATATATATATATATATATATATTAGCATATATTAGAAAAAAAGCCCCCCAGGCCAGCCATTGGGGGCGTTTTCTCTAATATATACTAAAATATTAAACACATGTTTTCCATTAAGCAGCTTTCATAAGCACTATGTAGCGTGTGTAATTGCGGTATTTTTATTAATTTTAAATACATTACTTACATGAGCAGCAATTATAGGTTGAACATGTGTAAATCGCCAAATAACGGAAAGTCGCCATTGGTGCAAGCTATCCTAGCTGTTCCGTAGTTTTTATCAAATAAAACATATGCAGTACTGTTTGCTTAGAGCTAATTATCAACTATACATATACGCAAGTCGCCAAATTATGAAAAATCGCCATAATTGGCTAATACGCAAGGTGTTCCATGGGTTTCACATAATTCAAAATAGTGTGAAGTTTTAAATTTTTATGTCCCAAGGAACGTGGAACTTTACTGAAATATCTGACGTCTCAAATAGTCGACAGGATGCGAAATCATTTGAGACGTCAGATATTTCAGTAAAGTTCCAGAGTTAAGGCAGGTACAACGGTTTATTAAACATTATCTTTAAGTTACAATATAGAGTGAGAAGAGGAGAGGGGAGACGGGTACAAAAATCAGCGTGGACTAATTAAGCAGTTCCAGTGGCAGAAGTCTCTCGATTTTCGATGTGCGGGTGTATTTACGCTCACCACACCACGTGGTTTGCGAAGACATAACTCCGCCTCTCTCTTATCTCTAATCGAACCACACACATTTACCAACATGACCCGCATCCGGGGCTACAAAGGCGTGGGGACACGTGTACACTCTAAAGAACTCAGAATCGACGGTCTGATGTCTGACAAATAACAAAATAAATAAAACATAGCTCCAGAGCACGCGTGGCAAGTAAGACAGAAAAGCAAAACTTACAGTGAAAGTACCGCTTGAACAATACCCAAACTAGTAAAACCCACATTACCTTTTTATACATTACATATATATATATATATATATACCAAGAATATTTTCACCAATACTTATTGAATCCTTGTGGACTAAACATAATTTCTCTATTTACAAAAATGATAGAGCTTTTAGTTTTAAATAGAAGAAGGGGCAAATTTTATTGACTCGCTATCGCCACAGTGGCTGGAGCACAGTTCCCAGTTTTATTTGTACAGTGGAACCTGTCTAATGGGACTACCCTTGGGAAGAACAAGACTGGTCACCTCATAAAGACGGTCACCTTACAAAGGTAGTAAAGTGTGATGGTTGTAAAGCGAAATTGCATTAAAGTTGTCACTACAGACAGACGATCGCTTGACCAAGGTAGTCACTTTAGCAGGTTCCACGGTATTTGAATGGACGACGGCACACTGATACGGGGGGGGAAATCTTCCGTTGCTTTCTCCATTTTATAGGGGACGGTGTTTGCGGTTTAGTGCAGAAATATTTTATCTGTAATCCCCGAATTGCAATTAAAAAGTCGTAAAATTCCCGACGGGAATGCCCTTTTACTCACTGCAGTCACGTTAGACGCAGTGGCAATCAGCATCGGCCTTAAGTAATGCTAAAGCATAGACGAACAATTCAACCCTCAGCAGTTTATACAGCATTCATTCTTTCAACTGCTCTCATAAGTTGTCCAAACCACCCAGACGTATGGATACAAATCCTCATTATAAAAGTAAAACATATTCTAAGATATCAGAGAAAGCGAGTGCCTGGCAATGTATAGGTGGTCTGGTTTTAAAAAGAAAGCTGAAATTGTAAATAGCAGGTAATAATGGTAATAGTTGTAAATAGCAATTGACGTTGGCTTTCTACAGTCCGCACAGAAAAGGATGGGAATTACTTAATCTGGAAAACTTAATGCCATCCTAAAATGCGCAAATGTATGCTATGAACACTGTATATTGCACGGTGACTGTGAAATGGGTTCAATAATACATTCAGCAATTATACTCTGTACCATAGGCGCACCCACGGAGGGGGCTATGGGGGCTCAAGCCCCCCCTAAAGGTGGAAAGTTAGAAGTGAAAAGCATTGAAAATTGTCCCACATTAATTCAATTTTTCTTTTTAAAAATTGTCTTTAAATTATTTCTGAAGTACCAAAAAACAAACAAAAAAAAACACGTTAGTTTTTAAATAAATACGTACAGTTAGTGTACGAAGCACAGTTAAACTCGGTTTCAAGGATCCTGGAATGATCAGGCAATTATTTGAGTATAACGAGTTACATTGCCTGTGGGCATGCTGTTCGATCTGCAAGTCAAGTAGCACATAATATTTTGACGTTATAAGAGAGTTATAAATATAATCGAGGTCGCTATAACCGAGTTCAGCAGAATTTGTTGTCCAGCCCCCCCCCCCTAAACTAAAATCCTGGGTGCGCCACTGCTCTGTACACACTAAAATGTTAATGGGTAGGGTCCGCGAACAACATGAATAAAGATCGTTGCTAAATAGCCACGTCTTGTCGTCACTACAGTGGTTAAGGCGACATTTTTCTGGCGAAATTTACGACTTTTAATGACCAGTCGGGATCTACCAACAAAAGATTAATGTGTTAAACTGACCCAGACAGCACATAAGCTTAAATCAAGCTTGGCGTTTCTTTGAATTTGACGTATTAATACAAGCTTAACAGTTCAATTCATTTTAAGCTTGCAGTAAGCTTGGAGAAGTCATTTGAACTGTCAAGCTTGAATACGACTTGATTACTGCTTGATTTGGAAAGCCACATCCACATAACAAATAATTTATCATCAGTCATAAATATTCTTGACCATAGAATTAAAAAAAAAAAAAAAAGATTCTATATTTCCAAATATTGAAATTCTTCAAAATAAAATACAATTATACTGCGAAATTGATTTCAAAATAAGTCGTTTGTCTCGATTTTGGCCAGTATTGCCCAACATGAGTGTCGCGATATTGAAAGTTTTAAAACGTGTGCTGCTTTTAAGTTTATATTATGCTTATTTCCCTATTAGTAGAGTCTATAAATCACACATAACCTTATTTTAAATTTAATGCATCCCATGGAAAAATAAAAGAAACAGATCGGCATCGGGCACTGATCGATCTCGCCAGAAAACGGCGTGACAACCATAACAGCTACTTCAAACTTTAGTCATGCCAGCGCGAGGCAGATTGGCGGAATGGTTAGGACGCTGGCTTCCCAACCCTTAGGTCCCGAGTTCGATCCCAGCCGCGGACGCTTGATGGAAACAGATTGAAATAACTTGGACTTTCAGCATAGAGGGGGAAAAATAAAATATGTGGGGCGAGTTCGCCGACGGGCGCCCCCGTGTATTTAAGAAATATTTTTTTTAGGAAAATTTTTTAAGCTTGAAATTAAGCTTGCTATGTCAAGCTTAATGCAAGCTGGGCAAGTGTATACTTGAACACTTGATTCAAGCTTGCATTAAGCTTACACGCTTGAAATTATCAAGCTTAATTCAAGTTTATTGACTTGATAAATCAAGCTTGCTGCAAGTTTGCTGTGCTGTCTGGGGAAAACCCTGTCCCCCCCCCCATACAACGGAGAGAGCAACGGAACATTTTTTCCCCGTATCAGTCCCGTCGTCCATTGAAACGCATAAAACACGTGGCTTATGAGCATCGGCCTTAACTTGATCGGTATAGGGCGCACGATAGCTCTGCCCCCCCCCCTTTCCGAGTTTTCTTTCGACGGTTCTAGCAGCAGACAACATACTTATTTAGTTGTGGTATACCATGTCTAATTATACATTGGGAGAAAAAGTATTGGGAAATCAATGTATCATCCCATTGAAAAACGGAGCCCCCCCACCAGATGGTTTCTCTGGATCCGCCCCTGAGTGTAATGGATTTCATGCCATCAACTAAACCGGAAAACGAACACAGTGAATGTATCTGCTGTAACGAAAAATTCTTCAAAGATCAATGAGTTGAAATCTGGATTCAATGCTTCAGATTTTCTCTGTGGGCTTACCTTGACTGTATCGGTGCAGAGAAAGAAGACTATATCTGCGACTTATCTAAATAGAGATTTGAAGCAGAAATGACTTTACCAATTTCTTAAAAATATGATTCATAGTTAAAAATAACTTTTATCAAGTATAGTAAGCTTTCATCGGTTTAAATCACCTATTCCATATTATACTCCATTCGTAACTTGTTTTCTTAAATAATTTTTTCTATAACAACAAAATCAGTAGTGTTTTCTTTACAGGCGACATTTCATTGCCATTAATTATAGTATGTACTCATGATGAGTTTGGGTATTTTATTCAAAAACCTGTAAAGTTATAGTTAGAAATGTAAATGGTATTCCATAATACCCTCCTCTCCTCTATATAAACACTTTGAGGCAAGCCAGGGAGCCCGAGCGGCATTCGGGTTGCCATTTTCGGTGAAACGAACCAAGCCCAATTTTACGACCAATCTACTCCAGGTATGCGCATAGTAGCGATATAACTTTCTCACGGGAGGGGTCCGGGGATAGTCTTGATATAAAAATTTGATTCACAGCAAATTTTACTATAAATATCTGACAAAAATTTTCAATGGCATAAAATTAAAAAAAATTCTTTATAGTAAATTGTGCCTGTTACGCTCTGAATTATGAAGTTTACAAAATTAACATAATTTTTTTATATTTTAATATAAAGTTTACAAAATAAACATAATTTTTTAATACTTTAATATAAAGTTTTCCAAATTTATATAAAATTTTAATCTTTTTCACTATGTACTATTTTGAGCGATAGATTTAAAAGGTGGATATTTGTATAAAATTAGCGTTTGTACGTATACTGAGGGCGTGGGTGTCCATATCCAGACCCCCGAACCCCCCCCCCCTTACACACACCTGTGACTCGGGACAAATTTTACCTCTCTGATCTATAAAAGTACCGATTGTATATATTTACTGTCTTTTATAATATTACTAGCTGCTACCCGCGACTTCGTCCGCGTCGGCTTTAGAACTAGGTGCCGAGAGAAATGTAGCATGTTTGAATAACAAATATTGTAGCGACAAAGGAAACTGCATTTAAATATTATTTCCTTTTTACTTGTTTCAAATGAAGTATAATGCATGGTAGTATACTTCATTTAAAATAAGAGAATATGCAGAGTTACTAAATTCAGATTTTTTTCGTGTATTTGGCGAATAGAGACAGTTATGACAGTATTTGCGAACTGTTTTGTAAAAGAAATATTTATGCTATGTGCGTGAATTTTAGTCTATGTTAATCAGGAATAGAGCAGCTTTCTATTAGTGAAAAAGTTTTAGAATCGGTTCTGTAGTTACAGAGATACCCAGAGAGCGTAATGTATTAGAATTATTTTGAGTGTTCCTGTAAAGGAACTATTTATGCTACATGCATGAATTTTAGCCTATAATACTCAAGAATAGTGTAGCTTACGTACAACAGACAAAACCGTAAGATTGGATCAGATAGAATGTTACTGAGCTACACATTGCTTGGTTCTTGCATGTTCATTGGTACATAAAAATTTAAACTTCACACTACAGTAGACCCCCTCCCCCTCATAACACGGAAGCTATTTTGTTATGGGAATCCGTGTTGTACGGGTCCTGAGCTATACTCCACCTAGAGTGCGGACTCCGCTTATAATCGCTGGAAAAATTATTTGCACTCCTCAGAAACACAATGATATTTAATGTTGCCATTCAAAAGTTATATTAATTAGGAGCTAAAGCGTAATAAAATCAGAACATCTGTTTCAGCTGTATTTTTAATAATGTAAAACCTATTGGATACCTTGCGAATTTGCCACCCATGGCGATTTTTCATTATTTGGCGACTTGCGTACATGTAAAGTTAATAAAAGCTACGGAACAAATAGGATAGCTTGCCACCAATGGCGACTTTTCATTATTTGGCGATTTACACATGCTCACAACCTATAATTACTGTTCATTTAAGGTTACCGGAAAACCGTTATCCATATTTTTTACATAATCGTTTGCTTATTGGCGTACTTAGTACCACGAATTATACCATCTCGTCGCGCTAGCAAATATCCAAACTCCAAAGTGTACTATAACTGCTATAATGGCATAGATAACGCCGCCAAATATTTCTACTGGTAGCAAATAATCCAGCTGGACGAGAACCGGCTTTAAAATAATCTGCATTTTAATTATTTTTCATTTTCAAGATAGCGATTATTCGTTTTTCCAAAACAGAATAACTAATAATTCTAAAACTCCTGTTGTCTAAGCGAACTTACTATTTGAAAATTGTCAACTTTGTGTAACACATTTTGAGTTACTTATTTCATATAGTTTTTATTTTGGCGTAAAATGGGTGTAATTCTAACTCATGTTTGTAAATTTCACGCGATTCTAGATACTTGGAAACGCTTTGTTGCAAAGGAATGAATGATTTTATGCCAAATCTGGCAACCATTATGTTTATTTTTTCAGTTTTTTACTAATATCTTCTCAAATAATTCGATTTTTCGAAATTTAAGTCAGCTTAGCAGGTTCCTCGGAATTTTTCAAATCTCTGGGCACCTTAGTCGAAACTAAAATCCCCACGGTTTAGGAGGAGATAGGCCAACAGCTTTGACGGCGACAGCGACCTTTACTTTTTTTCTTTTTTGAATAGAGAGATATGCATGTAGATGACAACCCCAAACAGAATTAAATTTGTGGAACGATCTAAAATTAAAGTTTCTTTTTAATCATCCTAGCCAAATCAAATTTTACTAAATAATGTTTATTTACATATAAAACCTATTTTTAGGTATTAGTTTTATTGGGTAAATTTGTAACATTTTATGTTAAAAATGCTTTCTTACGTGGAATATTTTTAACTTTAAAACATGCTTTTTCAACAATTGCTCATTAAATATTAATTCTCAATATATTTAAATAGTTCCTTCATTGCGAATAAAAACAGTCTGAAGTTTATAATTTAAAAAAAATTTAAAATATATATCTTAAAAACATTTTTTTTTTTTTTTTAGATCATGAAAAGTATCCCAAAAACCGCAGTCCACAGGGAGATATAGCTCAAACCTGAAAATGTTTAGAATCTTATTTCAGAAGCAATATTATGCACCTAAATAAATGATAAACTGTACCCCTTATGAGAGACTTCCATAAAAGAAATTTTTAAAATCGAAAATCGCGACATCTTAATCAAAATTTCGAGTTAAAAGTTTTCTCTAAATGCTTCTCAGAATATTTACGTAACAGTTGGTAGGTGTGCATTATACTTTTTGTAAAAATACATTCAGAAAATTTTCGAAACGCAACTTACTTATTCCTGTTGCTGTTTGTTCACAAGTTTAAAAGAGTAGCTTTAAATCAGGATTTGATAATACCGCAAAGTTTATGGTTTATTACTGATGTATTGCACAAAAAAAAGATTTGTCGTGGCTCTAATATGGACCCTCCCCACTCCTTCGCAAAAAGAAAAGGAAAGATAAATCATGCCAAACGTATCCATTATACAACACTTTCCAACACAACAATATTTTTGCGGTAAATTTGCAATGTATAGTCCTCAAATCTAACATTCTAACAATCTAACATCGAGATTTTGGCGATAAAAAAAAACCTGTATATCATTATTTTAATGTCATTTTGCGACACCCTATCAAAGAACTTTAAAATTTATTTAACTCTTTCAACTGAAGAGTAAACTGTTAACAATTAATAATAATTGCTTATGCTTGTACTGCTTATATACTTATTGTATGAGTTTGGAGTGGATGAATGACTCCAAACTGCCATAAATCGCCATGTATTGAAATTCTATTGAGTGCTCCTGTACAGGGCGGCCCTAGGGTACGTGGCGTCCCCTTTTACGCTTTAGATCAGTGCGAGTCATTGATATGGCGCTCCTTCGAAGACGGCGCCCGATGCGATGATTACCTTGCTTACCGTGTCGGGCCGCCCCTGCTCCTGTAGAAGAACTATAAATTTAACAGATGCTGTTTTCGCCAGAGAGCATTAATATGAGAACCTTAATAACATACATTAATTTTAATTTGTTAACAGCCGAATATTTCTAACATGCGCATTAAAGAAGTTTAACCATCCAGCGTAATGTGGTGGAATTCTTTTAGGTGTTCCTGTAAAAGAACTATAAATGCTGCAAACACCATTTTCTATAGGGTACATGGAATAACATATAGGCACGGGCGCCGACTTGTAAAAATTATTGGGGGGGCTCGTATCCTTACGGAGGTGGACGGGGGGACACAAAATCCTTCTCTCCGTCAGTATAATAAAGGGGTTCAGAAATTTTAGAATTGAGATTTCAAAATGTGCTTTTTTAACATAACACTTTCATGAAAATAAAAGGAATTCCATTTAATAAATTTTTCAAAAATTTTTTGAACTCATTTTTTAAATTAAGTATTTGAACTCAAGATCTCGAATCAGTCTTCAGTACACATATGGTGAAAGCAAATCTCCCTTCTGAAAGAACAACTGAATTTTAATTAAGTTAATAACAGCAAAACAAGTAAAATCTTTTTCGAAATTTATTTAATGATAATTTCATAGGAAAGAAAATCCATGCAGTCAAATGTGGAAAACTGTTCTGCAAAACATTACTCCAGCTAATATTTCAAAATACCCTAGAAGTACAAACGAGACGAAATACTAAAATCTGGATTATTTTATTTACTTGCAAACATTCATCAGAGATAATTTTTACTAATATAAAATAGTATTTTTTATTTTACTAAATGATGAAATACCCATAAATTGAATCGACTTTAATTAAATGTCGCACTCACTGTATTAAATATCTGTAATTTTACAACACAATGTGCTGTATCTAATTTACAACACGTGCAGCAAAATCAAATTCAAGCACTCGCGCTTGGTTTTTTAAACTTAGGGTGGCACTTCTGGTGGTCACATGACATTCATAGCGAATCAGAATATCGTGCCATTATCAGTGAGCTAAGCTAGGACTCCAGGCAAGAGTATGTGAGTTGAGTGAAGGTTTGGTTGCCATGCCCATGTTTTTGTAATCTGGTATATGTAAACCGACGTGTTGTTTAACCGACTCTTGTTATACTTCAACGGCTGTTAAAGATTTCAATAAAATTGATTATGGGAGGGCGGTTGTGTTCAGACGTTAATTGTTGAAGTCGTTCCAGATTTGAAAAGCAAATATGTAAATTTCCAAGAGATATTGAACGAAGAAAACAGTGTGGATAGTGAATTGCCGATGTGTTACAATGGAATCCGGTTACGGAAGTTGGACTTTGCAGTGTAAGTAATTTTATCATAATATTTATTTGGTTGAAATTATGATATGTAGTAAAAAGTTTAGGTTCCAGATAATCGTATAATGTTGTAATTTAGTCTTCCAAAGCTTCTAATAAAGTATAAAGTATGTGTTTATTGTACGATGTTTGGATATTGGCGGTGTTCTAAACGGTGCCAAACCGAGTTCCGGTGTGCATTTGTTTAGTAAACAAGACTGCTGAACTGAAAAATTTCTGCAAGGTTATTACGCGTTAATGATAGTAAACTATCAAATTGTATTAATTAAATAATAATATAACTTATATATACTGCTTTTATTTTTATTTAAAAAAATCTTTTTAAAGTGCTGTTTCTTCATTTTATAAAACCAAGTTCGTATACATATACATATTTATAAATATTATTTCTTCGTTTCAATGAGCTAATGGAACATCGATTCGAATATAATTATTTTGAAACATTAACGTCTTGTAGACAAGAGTTATTATATTAAAAACTTTTCATCTAAAAGAATATGTAAATAAATATAAAAAATATAGTTATAAAATTTCTGTAGTCTCTTTTACTTGCTTCATTATTCTATTAATATATTTTAATGCCAATATTGGTAAAATGTATTTCCAGAAAAATATTGTTTGAAATTCTGCATTAAGTTTGTCTAACTCAAAAAAAAAGTTTAAATTTATTTCGTTTTTAAATTGATTCTGACCGCCACATTAAAATTTTCGAAGGTATTGAAAATTTTAATGTGCCGTTCAGCGAAGGTTTTGAAATTTGTAATCTGCTGGTTCATATTTGTAAAATGCTGAGAAACATTGCTCTATACAATATACTACTATTAAGTTATATTTTATATAAAATGGATTTTAAATGTCAAAATATCAGGAGTATTTACTGTTATTTTAATATTTTAGTATGAAGTATCAGGTTTTTGAAAGCATTCTTTTGATTTAATTTCATTTTTTAATTTTTTTTATTTATAATACTACTTAAGTTTTAATCCCATTAAACCAATATTGGTAAAATGTAGTTCCAGAAAAATAGTACTGTTTTAAATTCTACATAGTTTATGTCCAACTCGAGCTTAAATTTATCTTGTTTTATCACATTTTTAAATTGTTTTTCAAAACTGAAGTATATTTATTTATTTTCAATAATTAAAGTTCCCCCTATACATTTAGCAAAAAAAAAAAAAAAGTTGAAGTAATTGCTATGCGTATTTATATATAAACTATATATATTGGTGTACTGTGTTCTCCCTAAGTAATTTTTAAATTCCAAAATATTAAGTGCTCATTGTAATTACATTAAACTAATTCAGAACTGAGAACCAGTCTTTGGAATCATTCTTCTTTCATAGTAATACATTTATGAATTATTTATACAGAATATTTTTTAAAATGTTGTTTATATGGAGACTTTTAAGAAAAAAATATTTTTTATTAAAACATGTACATATTAAATAAATCACATAGTTTATGTCCAACTCCAAAAATAGTTTAAATTTATCTTGTTTTATCTCATTTTTAAATTGCTTTTCAAAACTGAAGTATATTATTTATTTTCAATAATTATTATTCATGCGTTATTTTTAAATTGCAAAATATTAAGTGTTTATTTTATTACATTGAACTATTTCAGAACTAAGAAACATTCTTTGGAATAATCCTTCTTTCATAGTATTACATTTATGAATTATTTATACAGAATCAATGGCGCACCCAGGATTTTACTTTGGTAGAGGGGGGGGGGGAGGGCTACAAATACTGATGAACTCGGTTATAGTGATCTCGATTGTAGTTATAACTCTTTTATCACGTCAAAATATTCAGTATCACTTGCCCATGGAACCCAATCCCACTATCAAATTAACTCGTTATAGAGTCATAAAAAATTATCTGATCTATTCAGTGACATTAACCGAGTTTAAATGTATTTCATACACTAACTGTAAGTATTTATATAAAAATCAATTTTTTCCCTAAAAGATATTTTAGAAATAATTCGAAGACGATTTTTTAAAAATAAAATATTTTAACTCATTAATGACAACTTTTAATTTTTAAAGTTTTTTGACATCTAACTCTCCAACTTTAGGGGGGAAGGGGGTTCTGCCCTCATAGCCCCCCTCCGTGGGTGCGTCCATGTACAATTTTTTTTCTTTTTAAATGTTTATAGGGACTTTTAAGAAAGAAATATTATATTTCGTTAAAATATGTATTTAAATGTAATTAAAGTAAATATGATATAGGTAAGTAATTTTTTAAAATAAAATTATGCAAAAACAGTTTAAGTAATAATCTTGAAACTGAATTGTTTGATTTGTACAGATTTATATGAATATATTTATAATATTGAATTTTAACATTACAACCTTTATTTTAAAGATGTTGAAAATTTCTGATTAATTTAAAAGAGGATATTAATCAAACCATGGAAAAAACACTACATTTAATTTAATATTAGCACAATTCTCAATCGGCGGCTTCTACAGAACTAAAATGGAGTTATTTAAGTTGGAATAGTCAAATGAACAGTCAAATCCATTTTTGACACGATAAAGGATCCAATAGAAATGTGGGTAAAATTGACAGAGACTGTTTCAGCCCCATGTAAACAAGGTGGCAGTCGCTGGAAGTTGGTGGTCGCCAAGCCTCCCCCCCCCCCCAATATTTAGATTCTATTTGCACCCCTGTGCTAATATATGTATATAAATATAAACCTGTAATTAAAAAATAATGATTCATGTTATAACAAGTTATTACTCGTATGTGAATATACAAAAATATTTTATATTGTTACTTTTTATGTCAAATAATAAATAACTGTGTGTGTGTGAGAGAGAGAGTGTAATATTTCTATATAATGCAATGAATTGTTGAAACTATACAAAAACTTATAATTTCATAAAAATTACATTCATAGGTACTTCAACTTATGCGGCCTCCTTTATTACTGCTCAATTTACATATGACCTCTAGGTGTGTAGTCTAGAATGTGTCGGTGTAGTCTAGAATGTGTCGGGATATTCAAGAGATGAGCGACTTCAGTTCGTAACCTCCTAAAGGAAGCACTGAGAGCCAGGAAGCAGTATTGCTTAAGGAGCCGAACCAATTGCCTCTGGAACTCATCAACTGCTTCAAATTCAGGTATGAAATTTCGCTGTGAGGCTTGCATATTTAAAGAAGAGACCATATTTATTATTAACGCCCCCCTTTTTTTTTAACCTTAAGAATCTGATGAGTGTTAATGCATGGTAATGCATGTATATTTCATATGTTGAATTTTTTAATAATTTATTTATTGTTTTACATCAAATTAAATTTCATTAAAATCTTTTAAAAGAGGATTTGATTACAGTGGTATTATTGTGGTTTACAAAATACTTCAATACACATAGATGCTGGGACAAGATACAGAAATCAAATTAACATTACAGATTTCTTTAAGCAATTAATGTTAAAAGAAAATTTTCTAGTTTAATGTTATGCATCTTGAAAATGTAACTAAATTGTATGTTTTTGTACTGATGTTGATTGTTTTTCTTTTGGAACAGATGTGTTGTTTCGAATTGATTGTGTTCTTTTATTGGCCGTGCAAGCATTCTCAGTGATTAACATAATAGATAATCGGGAGTTTCTCTGTATAATAATGTCATTGTATAATAATAAGACACTAACAGTTTTTCTTTCAGAAATAAAATTTTAAGAACATGCTTATTATTTATAAACAAAAACACTTTATATTTAATATACTTCCTTTTCAATAATTAAAGATTTTTAATTGAAATAATTGAAACTTAAAATGTTCTTCAGTAAAGAATAATATTCACATTGATTGATTTAAATAATTACTGTGTCAGAAAAATACATTTTAAATGTTTTAGAAGTGACATCAAGTTTAAAAAAGAAAGAAAAAAAGGGAAGGAAATAAATTTTATATATGTATGTATATGCATACAAGGTAAATGATTGACGTATGATTTAAAAAAGTCACTGCAAAGAAAGAAAAGGGGAAGCAGCTTTGACCACCACTGTTGTCAATCTAGAGTGTGGAAAATAAGTTATGGAATACTGGGTTGGGTGAGCAATGCGTGTGTGCCTTAAAAGCGAACTAAAGGAAAGGCAGTCTTGTGCTTTCAGTGTTATAAATATAATTTGTGACTGTACCTAAAACAAAGAATATTTTAAAGTAACCTCCCAAAGACTTTTCAAGCATTAAAAGAAAGGATTCAGCATGCTGTGTCCACAATAACGCTAAAAATACTGTGCACTTTATAGGCAGCTTTGCAATGGGTCTGCAAGAATGTGTGTGGGAAAATAGAGGACTTTTTGGAAATTATTTTCCAAAAATGAACGATTCTGCACCTACACAATATCTCCATTCATGTAGATTACGCTGCTTCATCACTAAATTTTACAAAAGATGATTTTTAGAATGTTATTAGTTTTAAAAAATTATTTCATCCCATTGGCTCACCTTGTATATACAGTGGAACATCAAAAATCCACCAAATATTACAGATGTATTTTCGCAGTTTAATGCCTTTATGTTGAGGAATCTCAACATAGTACATATTTTATGCATTCTTTTAAAAAAGAAACCAGCATAACACCTGATTTTTGCATGACGTTATATATTGTTATTTTGTATTTAATAATGATAAAATTTTCATAGTTTAACATTTTTAAATATTTTATTTGGATAAAGATTTTCAAAAGTATCGATAAGTGTTTATATTAATAAATTTCAGCTAACCCATTTATGCCTAGTGTCCCTTTTTTGGGACGGCATTTTCGCTATCAGTCAAAAACGTTATTAATTTTCCCTAGCCTTTATTCACGAGTCTTGAACCTCAATTTCACAAAATATTTTAACATGACCTAGTAGGATGTTGACATTTCAATTATTATGCATAATGATTTTAAAAGAAATCATCCCTTGTTCAAGAAGTATACATCAGAAATTTATCTATTATTGCTGGTATTAGCAAAAATCGAAGAAAGTCGCAAAAATATCAGGGCACAAATGGGTTAATGAAATCAGTTGAAATATTGAAATAGTAGCCAAAAAAGAAAAGAGTGGCACATTTTTGGGGATTTATTTATTTGCTGATCTGATGACGTGTTTTTGTTTTATCCTAGGCATCTGAAAAATATTCCTTTATTAATGAAAGTTTGATCAAAGAGAAGACTGAATAAGTTATGTTGTATGTGGCGTAAAATAGAGATGAAATATAAAAACCTATGTAGCTTTAAATACTGTATATGGAAAGTCAATAAAATTTCTAATATTTTAAATTTCATTTGTTATTTTATGCTTTTTTTCAGTTTATTTAAAAGCTAACATTTTATTAAATCAAAAATAATTAAGAACTTTGTAAAATAATACACATAAAAGGGTATTTATCCAGGACAATCCCTTTGGTTGGTACAAAAATGTGTACTTTTCTACAGCATCAAGAAAGTCAACCCCAGTCAGAAAGAATAGCCTTTTACTTGTGCAGATGTCTGACTTTTTGTAACTGAAGAAGAGTGGACTTTTTTTGTATTACTCAAAATGATAGACCTCAGTTTGTATCTTTTATGAGTCATTTTACAAAGTTTTTAATTACTTTTACCTTTTCACCACCAGATTTTTGTTGAGTACTTTTGTTATTTTATTAAATTACTTTAGTTGTGATTGTTTTGAATATATTAATCTATATTTAATTTAAAAAAATCTTATCGTAGGCAATTTTAATAAATATGACTTTTAATTTGAAACTACCAAAATTATTCTAGATAAATAATTTCAATGCAATTTTAAATTATCTACTAATTCATATAATGATAAGTTTTATTCATCTATTAAACTATAAATTAAAAGCATTATACTGACTTTTTCAAAGAACAGCATGAAATTTTGTTCTGCCATATCTTTATATCTTTACTTTAGAACTTAACTGCCTGCATTTGTTCCAAGAAAGTAAAATAAAAAATAAATAGCACATTAAATCATTGTATATTACCATTATGCTTAATTTAGCTTTTCAACAAGTATTCTTTAAATATCTGGATTTGTGGAAGAACATATTAATAAGAGAAAGTATGTATAAATGTAGCTGAGTGACATAGTAAAAAAACAAAACACTGAAGCAACTTAACTCTAGAAATACAACGGGCCTGCCTTTTACGGGTATGTATAAAACAACTCCATACAAACAAATTTTTGAAAAAATCTGTTTCCATGATCTTAACTTATAATTTGGCCCTATGAATAAGAGGAACCTTAGACCCTTTACAAGTCAAGAATTATTAATCCCCCCCCCTTTTCAAGCTTGGATGTAAGTTTGCTTACTTAGTTATTAAAATAAATTAATTTCAAAGCTATGTTCACGAGACTTTAATTTAACGTTTTTGTTAAAAATATTGCCATATTCAATTATCAAGCTATTACACACTCACAAAAGGTCTTTTTTAAAGTTATAGTCTCCTATAGCTATGCATCACTATAACATTAACATATTAGGCATAGAGGTGACTGTGAGTTTGAAAATATTTTATTTTAATAGCAAATGGTCTCAGTTTCAAGAATGAAAATCTCATTCCGAAATTTTCCACTGCCACTTGCAATGCTTTTGGTTAAATTCACATTTTGTAATTTGACATTAGTGCTGTTTCAAAAAGTTTTAACAACAAAAATATTTATTGCAGATCTTTTTGGCTTTTTAAAGGAGCAAGATTTTTCTACATATTTTAAATGGTCGTGCAAAATTTCTAACTACTTCAGAGTTAGAGAAAAAAGTTTTCATTTAAAAACAGTGTAAGTTTAGTACTGCGCAAATCGGGGTAAATTTGTTTGAAAATTAATTGTAAATGTGTAGGATAAAAGAAAATTATTTAAAAACCGTGTAAACACGAAACCGTATAAATTGAGTACCGGGCATACCGAAGAATAGCCATAAATTTGTTTTAAATGTAATTGTACATTGTAGGATCCAATAAATAAAATTTAAAATAAAAACCCTCTAAAATAAGTTTTCATTTAAAAACAGTGTAAATTGAATACCGTGCTAATCGAGGGATAAGTGTAAATTTGTTTAAAAATTAATTGCAAATATTAGGATTTAACAAAACTGAAAAAAAAAATTCATTCCAAAACCCGTATAAACACGAAACCGTGTAAATTGAGTACTGTGCATATGAAAGGATAGCTGTAAATTTGTTTGAAATGTAATGTTAAATTGTATAAGACCCAATAAATAAAATAATAAAAAACTCTAAAATAAGTTCTCATTTAAAAACAGTGTAAACTGAGTACCGTGCAAATCGAGGGATGGGAGTAAATTTGTCACAAAATTAATTGTAAACTGGAGGATAAGGAAAAAAAACCATTTAAAAAATCATTTTGAAACCATATAAAAGTGAAACCGTGTAAAACTGAGTACCGTGCATATTGAAGGATAGTTCTGTAAATTTCTTCGATATGTAATTGTAAATTGTAGAATCCAATAAATAAAATTTAAAAAACCTGTAAAATAAGTTTTCATTTAAAATCAGTGTAAATTGAGTACCGTGCAAATCGAGGGATATGTGTAAATTTGTTTGAAAATTACTTGTAAATGTGTAGGATTTAAAAAAAAAACATGTAAAACCGTGTAAACGCGAAACCGTGTAAATTGAGTAAAGTGAATATAGAAGATAGCTGTAAATTTGATTGAAATGTAATTGTAAATTGTAGGATGCCATAAATAATATTAAAAAAAACTAAAGTTTTCTTTTGAAAACCGCGTAAATTGAGTACCGAGCAAATAGAGGGATAGCTGTAAATTTGTTTGAAAAGTAATTGTAAATGTGTATGATGTACACACACAATAAAATAAAATAAAAAAGTTTTCATTTAAAAACGTGTAAATTGAGTGCCGTGCAAATCGAGGGACAGGTATAAATTTTTGCTCGAAACGTAATTATAAATGCATGTGTACAGAAAAATTGCATCAGGCTAAAACTTATCAAGAAGAGCAGTACAATTCCATGAAAGTACTTGAAAGTTCAAGAACTGTGAAAACACGTTACAGTGCTTGAAAATTCAAGTGCTGTAAAAATACACAACAGTGCTTGAAAAATCAGGCGCTGTAATTTTATAGCATGGTGTTGTAAATTTACATAAGTGCTCGAAAAATGAGGTGCTTTAATTTTACAACACAGTGTTGTAAATTCACATAGATGCTTGAAAAATGAAGTGTTGTAATTTTACAACACAGTGTTGTGAATTTACATAGGTACTTGAAAATGATGTGCTGTAATTTTACAACACGGTGCTGTAAATTTACAGCACATGTGCTGTTGTGCCACCGTGCCATCGTGCCAACTATTTACAACACGGTGTTGTAAATTTACAACACAGTGCTTGAAAATTCAAAGTGCTTGAAATTTACAGCACAGGTGTTGGCGTTATGATTACCAGCACACTGTGCTGTAATTTAGCATGGTTTTTTCTTATAGTGTACTTTAAGACAGAAAAACTGATCACATTTAAATTACATTTTTTGACAACTTTTTACAGATTACATTTAAAATTATTTAAAAAACATAAACAAAGAAGTAATAAATACCTCCTTTCCATGTATTAAAACAAATCAAACAAATATACAAACCATCATACAAAGTTACAAGTCCTCTCTTAGACACATACATTTTAAATGGATTTCCGTGATTTGAATTGTAAAAACAAATAAATAAATAAAATATACTTTTAAATTCATTCTCATAGTATTTTCACAGCAGGAAAAAAATTAATTTTTCAATAATATCATCCTTGTTAACATTTAAAAATGATTTAACAAAGAAATCCAATTGCGAGAATATATCAAAATTCAGAGTCTACACTATTTTAGGTCTTCATAAACATTTTAATACTGAAAACTTTCATTTTACATTAAACTAAGAATACTCATATAATCTTTCAATAACATTAAAAATGAAAAGAAATGTTGAAATGTGGTGTTATGGCCAACTATCTGCGCGAGGGATCTAGGCCGGGGGGGGGGGCTTCGTGTGGAACTTGGCATAGAAAACTCGACATATAAAATCTGCATTGCACTTTAAATCACACTTCTTTTTGGAAAACCGTTCCAGATTACTTTAAAAATTATGAAAACAAATTAAACCAGCACATAAGCAATTGGCAAATCAGAGACGCTCCTGGCAAAATGGACACATAGTAATCATTTTATAAACTAAAACCATAATGAATTATGCTATTTGAAACATATTTTGATGATATTTGTGCAACAATATATGAAAATTTATTTTTATTCAGTACGGAAAAAAGTTGTATAAAATATAATCGTGCTTTACATTTAAAAGTGGAATAACACAGAAGCAGATATACAATGCCAAAATTATCACTCTGAATTATTGTAGATATTTACAGACAATTTTTAAGAATACTCAATAATATGAAAAATGGAAACAAAATGAATGAAATCTAATTCGAAATCATAGTCTACGCCATATTATTTTTAAAACATATATAAAAACTCCACTGCACTCTAAATCACCCTTCTATTTGGAAAATTGTTCCAGATTACCTTAACAATTATCAAAACAAATTAAACTAGCACACTAGCAATTGGTAAGTCAGAGACGCTTTGGCTAAATGGATACATAGTATTCATTTTATAAACTAAAACCATAACGCATTATGTTATTTGAAATTTATTCTGATGATATTTGTGCAACAATATACGAAAATTAATTTTTATTCAGAACGGAAAAAAGTTGTATAAAATATGATTGTGATGACTGGGGTACGAAGGGTATTTTGTTTATAAGCCTTCTTATGATTACCATAGCCCGTTCGTGTAAACATAGTGCTAGAAGTTCTCCTTATTGAATTTGCAAAATATACATCCATCTAATGCAAGGTATCACTGAAATGTGCACATAAAAAGTCAAGCTAAATAGTCAGCTTCAAACTTTCTAGCATATATTCATTCAAATTTCAATTAAGAAGTGTACAATGCCAAAAAGTGTTTCTTGTGTACGAAGTCAATAATGAATCAGAATTATTTTCTCAGAGTTACATATACATATACTGTATAAATATTAAACTAAAATAGCTTTAATAATGTTTGATTATATTTTTTTCCTTCTAAATTTTAACGCAGGCCTCTAAAATGGTAGGAGCCCACAGGTGAAAGCCTACTCAGCCTAATGGGTAATCCGGCCCTGTTTAGGTATAGTCCCTCTTTCCCCATGACAGCCCCCTCCTTCCTCCTCTATAATTTTTATGGTTTTGTAGCAGTTACGCTAGTTTGATATTCCATAAATAATAATTTACAAACATAGGTGCTTCATAGAGTGCTTTTACAGAAGAGGGAGGCTATTTGCAAGTGTGGGGGTCGAATACGAGTATATGTATCACACGCCCAATTCACACATTTTTCTAAAACCATTTTTTGATTTTGATCGTTTTCTTTCATTGTGGGTTCGAGGCAACTACCCCATTCACCCTTACGTTAATCATGCTCGCTGTGACTCCCCTTTCCTTTGCCCTCTATGTATGGATGAATATGGATGAATGCACCTATTTACAAAACGGCTGCATATTTTTCTGCCAAAGAACAACGACTGAGCACATAGTCAGAATATTGTGTGCATACTTTAGTGTTGTTATAAAATAAAGTAAATTAGTCAGAGACTAATGGTTTTCTAAAGAGGAATTCTCTTTCAGCAACACAATATGATATGTATGCACATGATCAAGGCATCTCTGAATTTTGGGCCTTGTCCAAGCTCGGCTTGGGCCCTCGTTTTTTTTCTTCCTTCTTTCTTGGCGAGATGGTTAATCTAGACCCATGACCACTGTGACCCCCCTCTGGAACCGCCACTGGCACCATATGCAGCCAAGAGTAGCAAAATAATGAATCGAAATTCGCCTAAAACAACGAGTCTTCTTAAAGATTTCATGGTTTTCAAATGTTCGTTTCTAAATTTTCGTATTTATGTGTAAACTAACAAAAATTTTTGAAAATCGTAGGGGGGCTGGGAGACAGCTGAGTAGTGCTCAGCCCGCGTAGCCCTCCCCCCCCCCCCCACCTCTGATTACGCCCTTGATGGGGGATAGAGTTTTATATGTAAAGAGAGAAGATAAGAGCAAGCAATTATAAAATATAATCCAGAAGTTGTGCTGCTCGAAGATTTTTATGAAACCATTTTTTATTTAGCTCTTAACTGTAGCTAAATCAGAAACGTTAAGCGTTCGATATTAGTAAAGTTTTGATAAAGCGTATAAAGAAATGAATACTGTCTATATCCGAAACTGTATTAAACATCAATTTTTTATCTATCTCACAAGGTTCTTCATGATTTAAAATCTTCAAACTTAAATTTGACTATCAATTTTCTGCCTTGAATTGTTTTTAAGTCACATTTAAACGGTTTATTTTCAGCATCGAAACTTAATACTGCTGGGAAATGGGAATGTCACAATCGTTTGCAGTTTTGCACAATGGGAAAATCTCCCTTATGGTCAGACGTCTACAGAAGAGTCTGTATCTCACAATAGAACAAAAGTGAAAGCTTTTGCTGTACTGATTTAAAAAAGAAAGATTACATTACATGAGAACGACCCTCAGAGGCGGATCCAGAAATTACTCAAGGAGGGGGCGATTTTGTACCTGAAACAGGGGGAGGGGGGTAGAATGTGCAAAATCGTTTTATAATTAATCAATTATACCAATTAATGTAATTAATTATTTTATTGAAAAAAAACTATATATGAGCGATGATTAAAAAGGACAGGGAGTAGTAACCGCAATACACCCCTTAGGAAAAGGCCACATAATTTTCATTATACTTTCATAATATATTTTAAAAGATTTTTGGACTTCGCCCAGGAGGGGGCGATTGCCCCCACCGCCCTCCCCTTGGATCCGCGCCTGACGACCCTCCTAAAAAAACGCAGTCCTCTCCCTACTAGAAAGCAATTCCATCATCAATTGTGTCACGGTGTAAAATCTGAAGGGTTCTTGTGGGGGAAAACACCCGTTTCTTTTTGCCTAGCTATCCGATGGTCATTTGTTTGTGCTTGCGCTCTTGATAAAGAAGGTTGACATCAGTGCCTTACGGCATTACAGGCGCCCAACGTAATTCCTGAATCCCTGTGAAAGAAAAAGCGGAGTGGGAGACAGAAGAAGCTAGCGATACATTCTCTATTTTTAGGATTCTTAAGTTTAACCGATTTGGAGGAAGAAATATGATTTGACACAAAAAAGTTGGAGTGAAGTTTTTGAAGGGGCTCAGCCCCCTGAATAAAAATATTTGGGGGGCTGAAGCCCCTTCAAGCCCCATGAAGTCGGCGCCTATGCATATAGGAATAATATATGTAAATTTCTAGACATCAATACATACATATGGCAGTTAAAGCACGGACGGACAGACAAACCGAAATCATAAACATTTTTTTATAACCATAACTAACCATGCTAAATTATAAACCTTGTTGGAAAGTGTTAAAAAAGGCTCAAATCAGTGGCGCACACAAGGGGGGGGGGGGTCTAAGGGGTCCGGACCCCTCCCAAAAATGCTATCAATTTTCCTTCCTTAAACCGACATGCAATTTTTTCATTTAAATATGTTGGAACGCATTATCAAATTCTTATTTTCTCCAATTAAGATGAATAAACACAGTAAAAGTAACCCCCCTACTATAAAAAATTCACATTTTTTTTCAGATAGTTGGTTTCGCAGCTTTATGGGCTGAACCCCCTACAAGAGAAAATCCTGTGTGCACCACTGGCTCAAATTTAATTTATTTAAAAAGACGCAGTACCTCAAAAATGGTCAAAATATGAATTAAAATTATTAAGTTCGAATTATGAGGCAGGGAAAAAAAGGAAAGAAACCTACCGCCAAGAGAAAAAAGCAGCAAGACAGTGTATTGAAGCTCATCCTTGGGTCTTCTACCTACGATATTCCAAGATCAAGGCCTTTAATCCATAGTAGAAATAAAGAAACAAATTATGTGGTGGAGACTAAAAAAATAACAAGTTAATTAAGTGCGCGCCACCTGGAGGCGCGGTATATCTGCCCTCACTTGACCTTCAAACTGTTGAAGAGATTGCTGAACCCCAGATATTGGGAACCAGGATTTCATATTTTTATTCTAACTTCTGAAGAACTGGTTTAAGTAACTTGAGACAACAAAGAATTTCTTGCGTGATCGGAGTTTGAAATTCGACAGCTGATACTGACCCCGGGACGATAAAATAATGAACCGGTAACTGGAACTACGAGTCCGCCGCGAAGTCCTCTAATTTTCTAATCGTAGCATGAAAAAAATACATACTCTGTGAAAGAAATACGTTGACAATCTTTCGTCGGTGGGGTGGATTCCTTGAAAGTTAAATGTAGCTTTGGGCTTAATAGAATTTTCGGACGTATGTTTTTGCGTAATTGTTCTGCATTTGGCAGCTCTTCATTTATCATGAATTGCTTTGCATCTGCAAACTCTTCGGATATTAATGAGATCTCAGACTTGTATGATATTTTTCCTTCCTTCTGTGCACAACCATAATTTCTTCAATTGTTTTTAAAAATGATTTCTTTTATTTTTTTTAAATCTTAAGGAAACGGTCGCTTCCTCGAATTAACAAACTTATACCGAATGTTTCAGCTTTAAACAACGATATCATTTACTGACATTCACGATTAAAAAGTTGAAATCTACATTCAGCTTTTCAAAAATTTTACTATTTCAAAAGGAAAAATACTGCTGAAATTCAGTATTATATTTTCTAATCTTCTGTCTTTTGAATTTTAGAGAAGATTATAAAGCATCTTCAGTAGCGTAGGCAGGAATTTTTTTCGGGGTGGCTGGCTGAGAACTGAAAACACTGGTGCCCAATATAACTTCAGGCTCGGTCTGGCCCCTTTGGAGGCCCTCGGCTAGAGATTGAAAAGGGGCCCTTTTTCTGGGGAATTTAGAGAGAACAGAATATTAAAATACGCAATACTTTAAAATTAGGCTTCGTGCCTTAAAACCCTATTGAACAAAATAAAGCTGTTGGGGCCCCTGATTCTTCTGGGGACCCTCGCGTCGCGGGTCTGTTGGGTCCTCCACTACGCCACTGTGTAAAGGCGTAAGATTACAAGGAAATAAATAATCAAACTACTTTGGTATATTACTCTGATGTATACATATCAAACTCTTTTAATTATAAAGTAGTGTATCCATTTTGGGGAGGCCTCGCTGGGCCCCCTTAGGCCGGAGGCCCTCGTCAATCGCCCACCTGGCCTGTATAACTTATAAAAATCAATGCAATTTATTTATTTTTAATTCATAAATCGAATTACTTTGCAGTTGGAAACACATGAATTAGAAAAAAAAAGTTTGTGTGTTAGGTCCGTAGTTGAATTTCAAATTTCGTTAGAGGAAGTTTCAATGTTTTCTACGAATACGTAATTTTTCTCCAAATATCATGTTTACTTATTTTGGGGATGGCTGCAGCCCTATAAGCTACCAATTGAGCATCTTTACTACATCAGTTTGCAGTAGCGGATCCAGAATAGGGCAGGGAGCTTCAGCGTATGGTAAAAGTAGTACAGTTCTGGCAGTACAGTCCTTGCTTTTTTTTTTTTTTTTTTTTTTTTTTGCCCTGATCGGATCAGGCATATAAGGGGTAGGCACGTGCCAACATTTCAGAAAGTGAGGAACGACGTATTATTAACAACATCAACAAATAAATAGAAAATAACTGAATCGTGATTTTTTTTTTTAATATGCCGGTTAGCCAAAAATTATAACTGCAGCACTTTTAATTACCACAGATTTTCTTTCCGCAATTCTGCACACATATTCTTCTCTAATTGAGAGCAGAATGATTTTTGCAGTGCTTGACTTATGAATATTAAGGAGTGGGAGTAATGTGAGTGAGCAAATACGTTTTCATTCAAGTAAGAGCACTGAAAGATTCTTCAACTGAAGCTGCAGATGCAGATGCAATGGAGATCAATTCCACAAGTTTGAACACTTCGTTCATAAGCTCATTAATCTTAATTGCTTAATCTTATGCCTCCAAGTTATGGCAGATATTAAGAGAGATGCAGTCCTAAAATGAGTGACAGGATAGCTATAAATAAAGCCCATCGCATGCAACATTTTTTCAAGTAGGGGTGTAGACAGGGGCGGGTTAGGGGGGTTATAACCCCCCCCCATGAGGTATTTTTTGCCATACAAAATGTATATTCTTCACTCTCTTGTCACACCACATGTATGCATATATGTGAGTTGCAGTAGGCATACCCCCCCCCCCCATGAAAAAATTTTCTGGCTATGCCACTGGGCGTAGATAACGTTTTCCTTTTATCTTAAAAAATAATGAAGTGTTCATTAAATTAAAATTTGTGTATTTGCAACAACAAAGAAGGAAAAAACAATTAATTTAGAACATCGACCATAGATAACTTTTCCCTTCATTATGACTAGTGGAACACTCCCGGTAGGCATGAAGAGATGGACTATCTTCATCATTTCTGTGTCGAAGCAACCACGCTTTGAAAAAAAGTATTGTATCCCATTGTTGAAGTGGAATAACATTAAGTTTAATAAACATCGAGGATGACACATGTTTCATTAGAATTTTTGAGCGCAATGAAGTAATAATTAAATTCATGGCACTGAAATTTTTTTAACACCTGATATTTTTATTAACCAGGGTGCTTTCCCGCCTTACAAGAAGGACTGGGGCTTCGCCCTGACCTCACTGCACCCCTGTATCAAAAAATAACATCAACTTTTAAGTATTACAAAGTAATCCTCTAAATGCGCACCACGATTTGGTCACTGACTGACATCAAAATGGAAAGCTGTTTTATCTGAACAGCTTTAAAATTACTTTGGAGCTAAAGCTACATCTGTACTGTTTAAACAATAAAGTAGTAGTATTAAAGTTAATTATATAGTTCGCCCTCTCTCTTCATTACACAGGGTGGGCGACACCCCCTTCCCACTTGCCTAATATGGGGAAGGGGAACTTTGACCCCATCTTAAAATTTAGTGTTTGAATCAAAAAGTATCTACTCCAAGGGCGGATTAAAGGGGAGGGGGCGGAGGGTCCCCGAGAAATAAGAAATTAATGTAAAAGATCCTATTTTACTTCCATAGAATGGATGTATCTGTCCATCTTCTAACTAACCGCCCCCCCGACAAACTTTCAATAATCTGCCACTGATCCACTCGAACAATTAAAAAATATTCACTCGTCCTCAAATCAACCCAAATGTTAGATTGTCATTCCAATCTTAGAAAAGGCAGAGAAGGACCTTTGCATTTTATATTATAGACAGATATTTGTTGCGAGTAGTAAGTTTAGCTTGTTCACGGGATTCCAAAAAATAATTCTTATTCATACGGTCTATGGACGCAAATCATTTAAAATGAGCTAGTGTCTAAATGGTGCATTCAAAGTTCAAATTGGTGTGCATATTATAGGTTACCGTCACAAAACATGTATAGATTTTTCTATGCATTATAGGACTTACAATTTTTTGACAGGGCAACAAATGAGTGTTCTCTTACATTATAACCTATGGACAGCAATTAATGCGTTAGTATCTATAGGGTGCATTCGATTGAGCTCAAATTGGCTATGTACAGTCTTATGACCTGCATAGATTTTTTTGTTTGTAGACATGGGCGCCGGCAGCATAGGGCAAGGGGGGGGGCACTTGCCCCTCCTGGATTTTTGTATGCAGTGTTTTCCCTAGCTTTTTTGTTCTTTTCAACATGCTAATCATTCCTTTAAGTAGTCTTTGCCCGCCCCCCCCTGGGAAATATTCTTGCGGCGCCCATGTTTGTAGAACTGATAGTTTGTACACAGGTTTGCAAACAGTAATTCTTATATATTATGGAATAAGGAGGCAAATCATTTAAAATGAGCTAGTGTCTAAATGGTGCATTCGACAGACATCAAATTAGGTATGCATATTACAGGTCACTGTCTTATAGACTACATAAATTTTAGTGAGTGAACGCCCTACGGTTTTTTACTGGGCTACAGAAAAGGATTCTTATACATTGAGGCCTATACAAATCATTTTAAGTAAACTAGTGCCTGAATACTAGATCCAATTGAGTTGAATGAAAATCATTTAAATGCTTGGTAAATATCCAGTGTTCAGAAAGTTGAATGGAATCATTCCAGATTTTTTTTTTTTTTTCTGTTTTTACTCTTTCGCATCAAAAAATTCAATATGCAAAATTGTGAATTACACAAATGAGGACAAAGACCTACCAAGATTTCAAAAATGTGTATCTAAAACTTCAGTTGCTAATGATTGGTTTGGTTTGGCAATGCGCCCATTTTTCTGCACGAGGGATCTAGACCGAGAGGGGGGTGCCCTCCGCAGGGGTCCTAACCTGCATTATGCGAAGTTTCAGAGCAAACCATGGAAAACTCTGAACAGCTGCATTGACGGATGCAACATGGGTTTCAGTTGCTAATGAACTGGGAGTTTGAGCATTTAGTGTAGGAATATTTTTAAAAAAAGAATCTAATATTATGAAAACTTGTCTTAGAATAGTGAACAAACGGAATTAAGTTGAAAACAAGCTCGATTGGCAAATGGTGATGAACTAGACAAAGCATTAGACCTCAAAAACCAGCATATACTCAGAGCTCCATTATCAGGTCCCATTATAAAACAGAAAGCTAAAATATGGGTAAAAAAGTTAAGCCTTATAAAGAAATA
The DNA here is from genome assembly GCA_038373885.1 of Cheiracanthium punctorium. Classification (NCBI taxonomy): domain Eukaryota; kingdom Metazoa; phylum Arthropoda; class Arachnida; order Araneae; family Cheiracanthiidae; genus Cheiracanthium; species Cheiracanthium punctorium. Next base: position 15,745 of record JAWZYV010011865.1, on the reverse strand, counting down.
GATTTTAAACTCAGCGATAGCTTGTTTTTTGCAGTGGCAAAAGCAGCATGGCATTGGACAGAGCACGCAATAGAGAAAAGCCATCACCAAGCTCTTCTAATTTTCCTGCTAAACTGAATTAAAAACTAGATGATCAGGTTTACAAAACAGCTTGGGTTGGGTTGGCAGATACACAATGCCAACGAAGCTGCACTTTTTGGAAATTTTGAGATAGAACACAAGATTCTATGAGCAGTTCAATAAACTGTTAATACAAAAAACAAAAGGACGGGGTGACATTGTTCTTTGAAGCAAACAAAAATAGGAAGCCATAATCGGTTAATATATTTTTACCACTGCAAAATTCCAAAGAATCATAAAAAACATGTTTTTTACAAAAATATATACAAGTCATCCAAACATTTTCTAACTGAGCTGAACTGCTACAGCAATATGCTAGTAATGTCCCAGTAAAATTTTATCACATTTGCAGTTATTGAAACCTTTGTATTTACAAGCAGCCATATCAGAGAGTTTTTCGAACATAATCCAGAAAATTATTAATTTTCTCCAGGACACATTGCCCTTAAAACACACAAAAATTGAGAAAACAAAAAAATGGGCATTTCGGAGAAGCCCAGTGGTGAATAGGACAGCATATTGTGCCACAGGTACCAGGTTCGATTCTTGAGCTGGGCAGGGTTAACTCAGCCTTCAATCCCTTTAGTCGATTAATAAAATGAAGACCAAGTATATGCTTGCTCAGGCCCGGACTGGGAGGGTAGGGCCCGCCCGTCTCAAGAGAATGGGGGGGGGGGGGGGCGGGTTATTGTGCAACCGATAAATAATAGGATGTGTTAACTTTCGGGGTATGTGGGGAGGTATGGTGTTATTAATTAATTAGGATTGATAATTAATGCATTAATAAAATATTGATCATTAATTAATATGCATGATTCATATTAATTAATCCCTTGTTCATTCGGGAACCCTCACTCAAAAAAGTTTGAGAACCACATTTAAAATGAAGTGTTTTGAAGCCTTCTGAGGCACAATTGCAGCTGCAAAAAATTTATGTGTTAAACTTCATTCAAGTGCTATCAGTATAGCACTTTTTAAAATTTCCTTACGTTTTTCTGTTTGGGGGCCCGTCCTCCGCAGGGAGGGCCCGCCGAGGGCGGGGGCCCAACCGTCTGCAGACAGTCTGACGCCCTGGCCAGTCCGGGCCTGTGCTTGCTGCCAACATACTGGGGGCTTCTCGTCAGGCTGTGGTGAGTGATTGGATAGGCACCCAGAGCCCATGGTTGCAAAAGTGCAAAATGGCAGTGCAGGCCTTGGCCCTATGTTGGCTGTTGCACCAATGCTTAGTTTAGTTTAGACAATAGAAAGTGACTTTTCCCTTCTAATAGAAACAGTCATGAAAAATATTGGTTTAATAAAAAACTATAGAGAAAAATAATCTGACATAAAAAAAAAATTGGCTTCTTTGTGGTGATGAAGTTATGATTTCAAGACAAATTTTACTGGGACATTACTAACATACAGGGTGTGTTCTGAAAGTAATGCGCATTTTCTGAGAAAAACAGATTTATTGATCCTATTGGTACAAATGGTTAAAATTCTTCAAAATAGTCCCCTTGTGCATCAATACACTTGCAGAGACGATTCTGCCACGCCTGGAACTCCTTGAATGGAATGCCTCTCAGGAACCTTGCAACATGAGCTTGGATGTTCTCCACTGACTCCCAGTGCTTTCCCGAGCTCTCTCTTCAGTCAGAGGAACAAAAAAAAGTCACATGGAGCCAAGTCAGGGCTGGATCATTTCTAATCAATTCCAACAATTCTTTACTGTGCAAAACAAGTTCTTTCTGCTCTTCCGTCAACATCTTCACACAAACCTTTCACATTTGCATATCCTCCATCACAATCCCATGTACCACACATTTTGACAAGTTGAGGGTGTTAGCGATTGTCTGGATACTTAACAAATGGTCTGTGTTCAAAACTTCACGCACACGCTGGACCTTTTCATCGGTTTGGGCTGTTGCTGGGCATCCAGAACAGAGCTCATCGGTGACTTTCTCCCATCCCTCCTTGAAGGTCTTGTGCCACCTTCCACATCGAGATCATGAATTCTTCCCAAGCCGCACACAATACTTTATTGCGTATCGCTGTTACAGCGAACACTCCATCAGGCCGTGATACAAAAGAAGAAAAGACTTTGTGCGAAGACAGTCTTTTCTTCATTCCGGTTCGGTCCAGCTGGAGTACCAGCAGAAATGTTTGGTGGCATTAATTATGCCATTATAGCAGTTATAGTACACTTAGATATTTGCCAGCGTGGCGAGATGATATAAATTCATGGTGCTAAATACGCCAATCTGCAAAGGATATGTATATGAAAATATGGATAACTGTTTTCCGGGAACCTTAAAAGATGTGTAATTATAGGTTGTGACAGTGGCGGATCCAGAAAGTCTGTTTTCGGAGGGGCTAAATTTGAGAAAAGCTTATTTCACCCAAACAAAATGTACAATAAAGCAAAATTTTAGTCTAAACCAATGTAAAAACTTTTGGGAGGGGCTAAGTGATTGAAAAGGATCATTTTACATACTCAAAGTGCATAATGAAGCAGAATGTTACCCTTTAGCAATCTTTTGGGAGGGGGGAGCTGAAGCCCCTACTCCCTCCCCTGAATCCACTATGTTGCGAGCATGTGTAAATCGCCAAATAATGAAAAGTCTCCATTGGTGGCAAGCTGTTACATAGTTTTTACCAAAGAAAACATATGAAGTACTGTTTTCTTAGAGCTAATTATTAATGATACATATACGCAAGTCGCCAAAGTATAAAAATTCACCATAATTGGCTAATACACAAGGTGTTCCATGGGTTTCACATAATTAAAAATAGTACGAAGTTTAAATTTTTATGTTCCAAGCAACATGCAAGAACCAAGCAATGTGTAGCTCAGTAACATTCTATCTGATCCAACCACTGGGTTTTGTTTGTTGACATTATTCCTTTTTTACGAATAAGCCTTACTAGGGGCCGAATGCCTCATACTAAAAGGGAGTGTAGCGAGTCTAGGGGCCTTGGCCCCTAGTAGTCAAAAACGACCCATGCTCCCAATTCGGAACACAGTGAAAATTGTATACAATATATTTTTTTTTCCCGTTTAAATGACTATCTCAATTCAGTCCGCCAAAGGTTTTAAAAGTATGCATTACTCCGCAAAAAGAAATCCACAACCCTGGACATATAGGCATTTTATTATATTATTTGCTTTTAGAGTCCAGTTTTTAGGAAAACTTAAATCTGTATTTTATCTTCCAAGCTACATTTTTTTTTAAACTAACAAAAAAAAAAAAAAAAAAAAAAAACCCTAAAACTAGGAAACAGTTTTATCAGAACACTGAAAATGAAGACAGAACTTTAGAGGATGACAGCCTTTCTTGACTGGATCATGTAGGTATCGGTGATGCGTAATCACCGATACCTACATGTTTGTGAAAATAAATGATTTTACTGTGGGACCATATATGCTAAAGGGAGTTGTTGCACACAAAATCTGTTCATGGCTCTATGCTGAAATGGTACTTCAGTTATTTTCAAAAAAAAATTGTTTCAATTAAGTGTACCAGAGAGTAATGCCTTTTTATTTAGCGTTGAATTCAAAGGAACAAAATTTCAACAAGCTTTTAATTACAAGCCAGCTGAGTCTATGCATAGAATTTATATTTGTTACAAAGCAAAACCTTTAGGGATAGTTTTTTCCCCATCAAGAAAGATGTGAAAAAAACAGGAGGGTCGCTGTATATCCTCCTTGGAAATTGAATTAAATATCCTAAAAATCTATTTTTATGTATTCATGAGAGTTGCCTTTCACCACAGCAAAAATTTTATGGCTCTCTCTTTTTCTTTTTGATAGAGAAAGATAAATGAAAACATTTTGGCCCCTGTCCCCTCCACAGGTTCTGAATTTTGGAAAATTTCGTCTACCACCTATGTTAAAAACTCATATATGCATACTGTAAAATCACTTATTTTTGTGAGGATTTAATTTTTGCAAGCCCTGCAAAAGTAGCAAAATACCTTAAAGTTGTCTTAAAATACTTTATGCAAAAGGGGTTCTATATTTAGATACTTCTAGGATTTTTCAACTCTCGGTTCTGTTCATAATGCACGAAATTTTCCGCCTGTGTAATCACCGATACCTACATGTTTGCGAAAATAAATTATTTTACAGTAGTGAATATTGCATTATTAGTTTTAGCTAGATAACATATTAAAAAACAAAAAAACAACATTACTTTACCAATCTTAACTGTTCTTACCTTATTACCAGTCCCCCTAATAGCTATATTTTTATCTAATTAACGATTCAAATATTCTTCAAATATTTGCAGCATTAAATCTATTAATAATGAAAGAAAAAAAAAAAAACACTTTTTACAAGTCTTTTATTTAAAACTATGTACATTAAATAATACAGACAGGTAGTGATGTAGGAGCGTTTTATCACAAAATTCTCTGGAAAACACTCAAAATATTTCTAATGCATGTAATCCAAATTTTAAACATTTGTACAAACTGATATAAAAATAAAACTACATAATTTCACAATAGTTTTAACAGTTGAGGAGAAAGAATTATGTCATGGCATAACCCAAGCGTTCATCAGAGACAGGAGCTGTTTCCAGGTTTTTTAGTAACTGACTAAGCCAGTGCTTGGTTGACTTGTCTTCCTTAAGACAGTTCGCAAAAGTGTTGTCCTTTAACTGATCTGGAAGGCATTGCCTCAAAGCTTCTCTAGCCCTAATGAAAGGAACAATAGACAAAGGTAAATAATTCAGATTTTAATTTAAAAAAAATTATAAATTTGACAACCCCCGTGATTTGCATTACTTTAGTCTTAAAAAATAAAATAGAAGTCCTAGAATATTGAATTCTTATAAGCAGCAAAAATAATGTAACAGAAATTATTTTTATCTTCAAATTTATATCTGTAATTCGATGGCATCAAACATGTGCAGAGAAATCTTGGAAGTACAGAGGAACCTGTTTAATGTGAACATCCATGGGAAAAAACAAAACCGGTCACTTAACAAAGGTACCAAAATGCAGTTCTTTAATGGAATTTTACAAAGTGGTCACTATAGACAAGAGCAAGAATGTCTAGTATTGAAAAAAATGACATTTTGTTCACTTCCTCATGAATATAACTACAACTCCCTGTTTAATGACCTCTACGTAAGATTTTTCCCCCTTTAACAACAATCAGCAACTTGGAAAAATATGGATTCATTAATATTTTATAAAACAATATAAAAAGCTTTCAGATTTATTTTAATTCAAAATGATTAAATTATATTTAAGTGTTTTGCAAAATAAGTTTGATCTTAAAATTATAGATAACCATATAACACTAAGTTTAATTCAATTACACGTTAAAAGCCTTACCGAGGATTGTCTGAAAGGCGTAAATAACAACGAATAACATGCTTCAATAAACGAGCAGACTGTTCTTTGGCCAAAGACAGCACCATTTTCCCCTAGAAAATTAATATATTATCATTAAAATTGATGTATTGTGATGATACAAAACATGATTCAAATGGATATTGACTACTGATTTTTTTAAAAATCTTAACATTTTATACAAAAGAAACACGAGAGAACAAGTTTTTTCTCTTTTCTCTACAACTTTCCAAAGAGAGTCACATTACCATCATGCTTGTTAAAAAACATTGAATATCAGCCAAACGGTGTTCTGTGACTGGTGTCTTGACTCTGGCACATGCAAATTCCCTCTGTGTGCCTTAATCATGTTTTTGATAGCCATTCACAGAGCAGTTTTTTTTGTGTGAGCTTAACATGTTTATTTTTTGTTATGCACCTGCCATTCCAATTCTCTTAAGAGTTTCTGCATGCACTGAACATTTTACAATGAAAAAAAGTGGATGTTATCATTCAAAAACCTTGAATTTCTGAGTTTGTTGCTATTCGCAGAATGCCGAGCTCATTCATCAGAATAATTATAGCTGAAATCTCATCTTGATTAGATGAATGGAATGGCTGTTAAGAGGTCCACATATCGGCAGTTTTTGCATGACTACCCTGTATTTATTGATATTGATCATCAAAATAACATATATAATGTAACTTTTAATATAATTCTACAAAAGTGAATTTTCATATTACTCTGCAGTTACATTAATTAATAATTCATAACCAATGTATCAGGGTTGGCATGGTTTAAACCAAATGGTTTTTTTCAATTGGTTTTTTTTAAAAGAATAATTTAAAATTTCGAATACTACAGATAGAATATGTTCTGATATCTTTTAAAATTATCCTTATAAGTATCAGCAATAAGTTTTTATATCAATCTAATAGACACCTTATTGTCTTATCATTATTAAAAATTAATAATTAAACTTAAATTATAGGCTGCATTTTTAATTTGTTTCTAAAATAGATGTTTTGTGTTTTAACAACTTATTTTTAAACCTTAAAAAATATCATTTTGAACAACTTATCACTTTATTACTGATGAATCTAAGTGCAAGATTCCATGTAAAATGTAGTAAACAGTTAATATTGTATTATATTATATACTAAATATAAAAAATAGTATTTCTAAATAAAATATTAAAATTGAATGATTTCAATGTCCACATAAGTATAGTAACAATTGTTAATTTACTTTCTTTTAATTACTTTCAGAAGGAACATTAATTGTTATCTGAACATTTTACAAATACTTTTATTTATAAGTATTTAACAGGTAATTATAAAAGGATTTAAAAATAAAAACAAAAAAACCTGGTTTAAACCAAAAAAACCCGGTTTAAACAAAAAAAAAAAAACTGGTTTTTTGGTTTTTTTCAAATAAACCGGGTTTTTTTCCCAATCCTGCAATGTATCATCTACAGGGTGATCAATTTAAAAGAGTACCCAATGGTTTTTCTTATTGCCCTTAAATCTGATGGATGTGGCAACTATTCTAACACTGTTGGACTGTTACAACTTTATTTGTGAGGTAAAACAGACATGGAGATTCAATATTACAATCCAGTTATAATTTTATTTTTGTAAAAACATAATTTAATTCAAATTTTTTACATTATCATTCTTGGCAGCAAATGTTGAAGACGTTTGCCACCATTTTGAATGCAAATACGAAAACAATTTCCGTAAATGCCGGCGTATAACGCGCTCCTATAATTTTAAACTTCATTTTTTAATTTTTATGTATACCCTCCATATAACGCGCACCCTTTACTTTGCAATCACAGACTTGCCCTATGGAATCCAGAAAGTCTTTTACTTTGGGATATGTTCAGATTGCATTTAATGGATAATACAAAGAAATTAATGAAAGAGTGTAACACAGACATGGCAGTTATTCCAGGCGGATTAACGCCATTAGTTCAACCTTTAGAAGTGTGTATTTAATAAACCATTCTAAGGAAATTTAAAATGATTTTGCAATACATAGATGTTGGAAGGAGGTGAAATGTGTCATTCCAGTCTAGAAATAGTGAGTGAGTGGATAATACAAGAATGGGATGAAATTAAACCTGACGTAATTAAAAAGTCATTTAAAAAATGTAGTATATCGAACAATCTAGATGGAACGCATGATAACTATTTATTTATGGATCAGAGTAAGAGTGATAGTGAAGATGAAACTGAATTTGATCATGTGCCTGAAAATATAACGGAAGATGAATATGATGAACTTTTTATGCTGTCCGATAATGAAAATTGAAGTTCATAAGGTATGTTATTTCTTTTAAATAAACAACATTCAGGTACTTGTAGAAATGTCATTTTTGTAAGCTCATCTTTTCCTTATTTTTAAATTTATCAGTTTTATAACCGGCGTATAACGCGCACCCTTAAATTTCGACCTTATTTTTTGTATGAAAAGTGCGTGTTATACGCCGGAATTTACGGTAGGGTTTTCCAGAGAAATCCTGCAAACATCGATGAATTAAAACAAATCATAATTGTAGAATTCTTGTCAACAACACCACCACTGTTGAGAAGAGAATCAGAAAACTTGTTAGACGTATTCACGTTTGCATTCAAAATGGTGGCGAACATTTTCAACAATTGCTGTGAAGAATGATAATGCAAGAAATTTGAATTAAATTATGTTTTTCAAAAATAAAATTATTATAGGATTAAGTTACATTGTGCACCCCCATTTTTGTTTTATCCCAAAAATAAAGGTGTAACAGTCCAACAATGTTGGAAATTGTCTCACACTTAAACAAGGTTAAATTATTTTTCAGTTTTAGAATAGTTGCCACATCCATCAGATTTAAGAATAAGGGTAATAAGAAAACCATCGGGTACTCTTTTAAATGGATCACCCTGTATAAGAAAATTCCTACTCAATTTCACATACAGATACAACTGCTTCACATTTTCTCATTAACAGTCACATCCTATATGGCAGAAGAACACTAATCCAAAATCCCCATTCACTTATAATAAGATGTTACACTGTGAGGTTTTGTGAATACTTTATCCTATATCATAAGACATACCTGAGCTTTCTTTAGCATGCTTTATAATTAAAAAAAAAAAACATGTTTGTGTTTTAAATACTATGCAAGGGTTACTATTTACTCACATTTGAACATGAGCTAAATGGTAGTAATAAGTATCTGTTAAATTACAAAAAATTGAAAAAATATTAAGCAGTGAAAAATATCAAAATGACAAAATATTTCAGAATATTTAAATTTTTTTGCATGGAGTTTTAGATATATGAAGATACATCTATTGCTACAGCTTATACAGTATTGGAATGCTAATGGGATTTCAAATTTCAGTCATCTGCTGCTCAATGCTTCTTACGAAATTAAAACATTTTCCATGATAGTTTGAACCTGAATATGCATAATAAAATTAATTTAAATCTAAGTAAAACTACCCAACATATTTGAATTTAATAAAAGTGTAAACAAACTATTTTGTTAAAAAGAAAATACTTTTGCGATACTCGTGCTTCTTTTGTTCAATTAAATGGCAACAGCTTCTAGTTATGCTTTATAACCAAAATTGTTTTCTCTTGTACCTGAGCTTTTTACATACAGTTTAAAAACTTACAAAGTAAACATATACAGTTTCATAATTGAGAAAGAAATGCTTACCAAAATCATTGCAACATGAGAAAATCTTTCATAAGTTTGACAGATGTAATTTAGACCAGTTTCATCCAAAAGAATCTTTTGTAAAATGAATGTCGCTACCTGCAATGAAAATCAATCAAAATATATCTGTTATTGATCAACATATCACTATATTTAAACCATAAGATGTACAATACAGCTTTTACGGGGGAAATTTCAAAAAGCACCCAAAACTTAGTGTAATACTTAGAACGAGTCACAGTTTTCACAATTTCTAATTCACTTTAATGCAACTGAAACTACATTACAAACAATTTACATACTGTAGTACAGAAAGTTATATTCAACAGTTTTTAGTGAATTTAATATGCATACAATAAATTGCTTTGCAATCACATACTGTTTTATTTGAAAGAAATACTTAATCAGCTAGTAAAAAAGTAGTTTATTTATTGTACATGCAAGCTAAGACAAAAGTTGCAAAATTTCACCAATTTTTTTTTAATTATTAAAATTTTTGTTTTATTGAATTTAAAGAGTTGAAATATTATAAAATGTAATACTTTTACTGAAAACATAGTCCTACTTATTGTTATAAATTGAGCACTTATCGAAGGCATATTTATGATATTCATATATACATGGCAGTTCCCATTTTCTTTAAATTAAAACAAACCTGGCTGTTTGTATGCAACCAGGGTGTAAAAAAATCATTATTAAAAAAACTAACAAAATAATCTGATTTTAAAAAAATTTAAATCAGATAAATAAATTTAAGCTGTTTGTATGCAACCAGGGTGTAAAAAAATCATTATTAAAAAAACTAACAAAATAATCTGATTTTTAAAAAAATTAAATCAGATTTAAAAAAAAGTCAGATTAAAAAATATATATAATAATTAGATCAGATATTTTAAATAAGTTTAACTACTTTATATAAAGAGATAATTTTCTCCCAAGTGGATGATTTTAAAAACATAGCAAAATTGACATTATATGTGGACTTACTTTACGAACTTAAAAGCAAAGCCTTCAGAAATAAAACTTTAGATATTTTATTCACATACAATAATAATAATTGTATTATGCACAAAATCTATCAGCTTGTGGTTCTCAGAAATTTAAATGTACGGTATCAAGGGACAATCAAATAGTTCATTCTTTTAAGTAATGTAGTCTTAAAAACAATATATTAAAGACTAATAGATGGATGTAATGACAGAATTCCAAATATGTATTTATAGTTTTGTTTGCAAATTAAATTCTTGAAAATATGATGGCACACACAGGAAAGGCAATTAGCAAGGGTCGATGCAGACGAAATCGGGTACACTTCACAAAAATACAATAGATTAAAACGGCACTTCATTGGCATTTTACCCTACATTTTAATCTATTTTATCAATTATTTTAACAAAAGATGTGACTTTTATTAAAAATTGGTATGAAAACTTACAAAAATAAGCATTGAAATTCACAAAATTAAGAAATTTTCACAAATTGAGACACAGGAAAAAAATTCCTGGATCGACCCCTGATTAGGTAATCCCACAGTATTGTGAGTGTTTCTATCATGTTCACAATAAGTTCGATTAATCATACCAAAACAAAAATTGAGTTATGCATATATATATTTAATAGTATGTTATATCATGAAAAGAAAAGGGGAAAAAAGAAAAACTGTACACCTAACTCAATTTTTTGAGTAGTTATGACCAATCGAACTTATTGGGGACGTGACATAAACCCTCACAAGACTATGGAATCGCCCAATTATCAAATAAAAGTTCTTGAAAATATATAGCACATATTGATAAAAGTCAATAAAATTATAATTGCACATTTTCTGGTGCAATGTTTATGACAATTGAAAACAAATCTGAAATAATTAAATTTTTACAATAAATTCCTTTAAAAAGAAACTGAATTGATGGATTCTGATATGTATTTTTCAACATGCAACAGTGTTGGCTGGTGAATGGAACAGGTGTTATGAACTAATAATGACCTGTAAGTTGTGCAATAATGATTTAAATCAATCTTTTTAAAAAAAAATCAATTTAAATCATGATTAAAATCCCTAATTTAAATCATTGATACCCTGTAAGCAACCATACTATAGTATCATTTACAGCACTTTTGTGGATGGATTTATGTTTTACAAGTCTTATTTACAGTGTAAATGATGATTTATTTATTCAATTGACTAAGCAGTTTGGAGGGGGAAAAAAGAGGAACCTTTCCTCCATTCTCTACCCCTAAAAGATGATAAAGAGCTCAATTGTAATGTGTTATTAAGTTCAATATCTGTCCTGCTGCTCATACATCACATAGAACATATTTTTTCTATATTTTAATTACTTTGGATTTTGCAGGGGTGGGAATTGGGTAAGGCTGATTTGGAGCAGCTTTTTGGAGCAACAGTGTCGAAGATTTGGAGTACTGAAGCAACAAATTGGAGCAAATTACATTTTTAATCTATCGATAGAAAAATATAACTACAGTCAAGCTTCTAGTAAATTTGAGAGTATTAAATATTACTCAGATGAAAGAAGCCCACTTCAATAAATAATAAGCATTTAAAAATATAAATTTACCTTAACCTACTATATTATCAGATGCTACATTCAAAGTTATAGGTAATTTTTAACACCAGAATAATAATAATAACAAAGACCATAAGCATAACTGGCTGGGAGCTAAGCCCTCCCTAGAAACCTTTTAGCCCCCTCACGAAAACAGAGTTGCCAACCTGGCAAAGACAAAAGTCAGGAGAATTTATTCTAAAAATCGGGAGACTTGTTTTCGATAAAAAACTAAATTTTAAAAGATCAAGGATGTATCAACTGAAAGTACATTTTGGAGAGAGAAATGAAAAGCATTTGATGCAATTTCTTGCCAGAAATAGTATTTTTAGAGCATAAAAAATTAATATTGGGTCATGTCTTCTATTAGGTAGTCAGTATCTTGTAAAAAATTTGGCAACATAAACAATATTAAGTTAGAAAATAAAAAATTTGGGTTAATTTTTACACTTAAGGCATTGGAAGATTAAACAAAACAATGTGAAAGAAAAAAATAATAATTTTTAAGAGTGATGGAGAAAGATAGAAATTGGAATGCTTTTAGAACCTGAAGCTGCACTTATTATTATACATTTGTCAGTGAAGACGAAATTTTATGTCACATATGTGTGGGTTCCTAGAACTAGTTTGCAGAAAAGAGAAAAATGCTGAGAAGGGTTCCTTGCCAAGACAGAACTTTAAAAAAAAAATAAATAAATAAAAAAAAAATAAATTCAAAAAATTGCATTTTTCATGTGACAAATGATAAAAATCAGGAGAAAATGAACAAATTATCAAAAATCAGGAGAAATGTACCCTAAAGCAGGTTGGCAGGAGATCGATGAAAAATCAGGAGTCTCCTGTCTAAATCAGGAGAGTTGGCAACTCTTGAGAAAACTTATATTTTCTATTGGAAGAATAGGAAATGGGAACCTCAAGGGGGCTATAGCCACCCCCCTCTCCCTAGAAAAGAGCAAAATTACCATCTAGTTACACCAATGACAAAGACTATAGATTAAAAATTAAATGAAAAATGAATAACTTTTGCAAAATTTTTTTATTTAACTTTTCTCTTTTATATCCATTACAGTGGCGTAGCCATGGGGGCGGGAATAGGGCGGTCACAACCTCCCCCTGAGGAACCCTACCTTGAGCGCAGCGCTGGTCATAAAATGGTGATCAATGACATTTTTTTTCTTTTCTCCGTTCTTCTGAATGGTTCGTTGTTGACCAATTCTGTTCTTTTAGAGTGGCGTAATAGTATCGTAATTTATGGAAGAAACGCCGCGGCGTTTACGATATCTTTATTTTTTTGGGGCCGATCTTCAATGAAAAATTATAAAAGTTATTCAGTAATAATTGTCTCAAAAGATGGCGCCCCCTCTGATACCGTACTTCTTAGCGGTGCATGGAGCACAGCGTAACGAATTAGAATGTGAATCCACCCCATTGAAAAGCGGTTTGATCCAACGCTGTGGATGTGTACATAAATCCAACCGATGTCTCCACAATTAAGTCAAAAAAAAAAAAAAAAAAAAAAAAAAGAAGCTTTCAATGTCTACATTTTAAAACTATAATTAAATTTAACGAAGGTTTTAATATATATATATTGATGGGCTCTAAAGTTCCTTAAAATACCGCAAAAAGGCACTACTCTCGATTAACCACACCCCTGTGTTCCAATGAGCGTCCATTGTTCTCAGGCCCGGACTGGCCAGGTCGGTGATCGACGAAGGCCCCCGGCATAAGAGAGGAGCTCCCAGCAGGGCCTCCCCAAAATGGATATACTACTTTATTATTAAAGTAATTTCATATACATCCGAGTAATGTTCCAAAGTAGTTCGATTATTTATTTCTTTGTAATCTTATCCTTTGACACAGTGGCGTCGCAAAGGACCCCAGACCACATGCCGCGAGGGATCCCCTGAAGAATCAGTCCCCCCCCCCCAAGCTTTAAAATAGTTAAATATGGCAAGTAAACCTATATAATTTTCAAATCTTACATATTCTAATATTCTATTCCCTCCAAATTCACCAGTAGGGATCCCCTTTTCAATAGCCGAGGGCCCCCAAAGGAGCCAGTCCGGGCCTGATTGTTCTTAAAATACCGAATCTCAACCAAAACTAGTCTATTGCAGCAGGTGCGAATTTAACTATTCTAGCTGCCCCCCCCCCCCTCAAAAAAGTTCATCTATAAGTTATTTGTGTTTTTTTCGCCGTGCAGCTTTGCGCCCTGTGAAGGAGCACTGTGCCAAATGAACACTGCCTTACGCTGTTATTACGGTAAAAAGTCAACTACCAGTAATTGGCAAGCTTAGGAAACCCTGAGTGTTTTAAAAATAAATCCCAGTGTTATAAATATCAGAAGTAACAAATGAATAGAAACATCAAGAGACAAACAATTTCCTGAAGCACACTGATTAGGTAATCAACAGCTGGCCATAACAAAAAAAAACAAAAAACAAAAAAAAAAAATTGTTTACTTTTGACTGGAGCATCCTCAGGCTCGTTTTTTCGTTTTAACAGCATGTGCTATACTGTCCGAACATTTTGCGAATGCAATAAGGTTTTTACAAGTTATTTACTTAATTCTATAAATTTGCCTTTGTGAATATAAAAATTGATGTTTTATATGAAATCGGACACTGATTATTTGAAAATGGAAATCGTAAGCTTCGTAAAGTAGCAATAAATACTTTAAAACATTATATGGGAAGGGGGGGGGGGGGGGAAAGGAGATATTTTTACCGTTTATCTGCCCCCTTCCGAAATATATTCCAGTGCGATGTTTCTTTTTTTCCCGGGGGGTGCAGGTGGGGAGATCGTGACTGCGGCGTTTCTGATGATTTTCTAGTTAATTATGCTATTTTCATGGGTGCGGCATTTCTTCCATAAATTACATTAGTCAGTTGTGTGAGCACGGAAACAAAACGTACGGCGAGTTGGCACTTTTTTTTTTTTAAAGCAGTTTGTAACAAGCAGAGTAGCTGTTTTTTCTTTTGGTGCAGAATCGTACGATAAAGCGCTTTTGTAGCAGCATAGCGCAGGTTTTAAGTTTTGGCACGGTATGGCACAATTAGTGCAGAATTTGTTAGCCCAGTACAACCCCAAACAATAACTTATAAGTAATGTTCATAAACCAGCTTATGTACTGGTACCTAAAAACGTTATTCTAGTCACCTTTATAACTTTAAACTCAAATGAAAACTATTTAAATCTATTACTTACTCCACATTAAATCTAAACAGTAGCTCAGCCAAAAACACAAGTCGGCAGAATCGCCATGTTGAACAAGGATGATGCAACCACGGAGCTGTAGTGACGTCACATCGTTAACAACGAATCGCTCGCTCTTAAGTGACGGCGCGATCTGGCCGCGTCATACCGGCAGCCGCACGCATCTGTGCTCAAGCGTTTGCTCCGTAGCTAGTGGGCGGATCCTAGCTGGAGCGAATATAAGCTGCGTGTTCGTGAGCGGAAATCAGTTTCGAGTTTCGTTTCGTGTCTTGTGTAGTTTTTGTTCTGTTTCAAGGTGATGTCCGCATCTTAGTTTTGTTTCGTTATCGGCGTTAGTCCGGAGCACTGGAGTTCGGTGCAAGTTTTCCATTAAAGATGCAGTTATAAGTATAGTGTTCCAGTTATCCGAAATTCGGTAGTGATATTATGTTGAATGAGGCCAGCTTTTCCTGAATGGCATTTTACGTCAATTCCACAAGATTAAAAGGGCTGGATCTACTTCGTGATATAAAAGAAGATGAAATGCAATATAATATTTCTAAATGGTATTTAAGTTCCTGCTAAGCACTCCGGCATTTCTTCATGAAAAATATTGACTGTTATCTATCTATGAGCTTATTGTAAAAGCCATGGTTCTCTTCTCCTTTCCCTAAATAAGCTAGGGTTGAAAACTTTAACTAAAGGTATGACTTTATATTTTTTAACTTAATAGCATTTTTAATACATCCATCTAGTCATTTTTCTGTAATTGTTTTTGTTGAATATTTTAATGTTAATAAACTAAAATGTTGTTAGTTAATACAAAGTCTCTTA